>VYXD01015756.1:140107-166183 GCA_013397195.1 Hylia prasina | reverse complement strand
TTAAAAAAAAGATGATAATGATAACCCGTGGACATAATGTCAGCGAGTTTGCGGTGCCTCTCGGAGGCCGCGTGCGCTCCGTCTGCCGGCGCTGAGGAGAGGCTTGGAGGGGCTCAGGAAAAGCATCTTCCCCCCACTGAGCCCACTTAGCCCTGCCTTAAAGACAGCTAATTAGACCGAGGGCTGTTATGTCTGCTTTCTGCAGTGGGGGAGAGCAGGAGCCTCGTGCCAGTGGCGAGCGGGACTAGAGCAAACCTTTGTTTTAGAGAGGCTTCCAGTTAACTGGAGGTAATCACACAGAGGCACGGCCATAAATAATACATACCTGTGCTACATGGCCTGGATGCAGGCCCTCGAAACAGGGCTGTGGTGATCCACTGCTCCCTACCCTGTGCTGTTCAGGGGCCTCTATTTTGAGACAGATTGGTGCTCCGTATTGCCGGGCAGACAGAGGTAATCACCGGTCCACGCTGGAGTTGGAGATCTGAAAATCACCGGGAGGTGCTTATCAACACGCGATCTGAGCACCAGTGGATGTGTACAGACCTTTTAAAATTCTATTAGTATGTGTCTGAGTAGATTGCGGGGAAAATACAAACAGTTTTCTAAAGAAAAACTGTCAGTGCCTCTGCCTAAATCTCCTACCCCGCAGCCTAAGCGTGGACTTCTGTTTTTATGGATAAACGTGATTTGTCTTTTAACTGTTGAGATTACATACTCACCGGAAGGACTGCAGACCCTACTTGGAAGAGGAAATCTTCCCTTTATCCCAGTGTACACTTTATCAGAAAAATAATAATCAAACCTGGAGGCTCTCTGTCCCTTAGCTCCGTTGAGGAGATATAGGACAAATAACTCCATAGCAATAATTTTCTATCCCAACACAGAGGTTTTTTTCTTTTTGGTTGTTGTCACATTATTTTCTGCATCATTTGATGTACAAAACTACATTTTCCTCTGCACCTATTAAACTATTTGATGATGCCTTTTATTTTGCACTATAATTGGGAAAGCAATCATGTGATAAAATCTAAGTTTGTTGTGAAATAAAATAAGCGATGTTGAAAACATCCAAATTATATTGTCCAAGAAAGTTTCTCAGAGGTTCTGTTCATTTAGTGAAATGATACTATTATTATTTTTAAGTTTTTTACACATTTGAGAAGAAATCTTTGAGTATTTTAAGATACTTCTAATAGACATAACAGCAATGCCTCGTGATTCTGCCACTACCTCTCTTGCAGTAAGGTGGGTAGAGAGTGTTAAAATAACTGTGGTCTCAAGCAAGACATTTCTCTCCTTTCTTCTGCAGCTGATTTGCTTGTGTGAAATTTCGATTTTATGATTGAGCCAGTAAAGAAAAGTTGCCAGTAGTGTGTATTAACATGCACTAGATGGACTGAAAGCTCTGTGCAGACTTTGAGAAACACACAGGACAAGATTTGATGCCCTTCGGTAAAGAATCACAAAAAACCCCATGTGACTTTTCCCTATGCAACTTTAAGTAAAAACAGAAGTGTAATTTTAGAGGAGCTGAAAATGGGTCTGATCATGTTGGGAGCAGACAATATGCAGCAGCTTTGGTCATGTATTCAACCTCATTAGAGGGATGAAAGTTTCACCTAGAACAGTGGTCACAACAGTTAATTGCATTTTATTTTTCCCAAGCTAGTAAATTGACCCAAACCCCTACAACTTCATCATATATGGGACTCATTAATTCTTTAACCTGTTGAAATCAAATGCTTTACTAACCATAATGAAGCATCAATAGACTGGGCGTAATTTCTGGACAAAATGTTATAATCTCATTTTTCTATTGGGACAAAAGAATTCTTCATGTTCAAGGATCAGTTAGCTGTGAATAATTGTGTTGTACATAAGGTCAGTGATGACATAACTTTTAGCCATCAGTGACAGTCTATCTGTTCTATGGAGATTCCTTAGAGCAAGAACCCAAATATAAAGGTGGGAAATGCAGTGATTGAGAAAGTCTAGGTAACCTGTTAAAGAACAGGACTTCTCTACTTAATGAGGTTTGCAGAACTGGTGGTGATGTGCAAAGCACTCATCCCTTCTCCTGCTCCACCCCTCATTCCCCAGTTTTGCTGTCAAGCGCTGTTAGAGACACAGGCAGAGTTACAAAGGGTGGAAGTGTTCTGGTCTTCCAGTCCAGCCCTGGGGTCCAGGCTTAGTTTGTGCTCCTCAATCCCCTGCTACTTTCCTGTATAAAAAGGGAAGAGGGTAGACTTAACAGTTCTCAGTTCCTTCTACTATCCTACAGCTCAGTTTTGCTGTTAATGGACTTCAAAATCAGCAAATGGTAAAATCTTACAGTCTCTTTCAAAGGACACTGAACAACTTCCATTGGGCTCTGCTGCAGCGTACTCTAATTAATATTTTTTTGATCTAGCATAAATGTAGAAGTGTAAGCACACTTTCCTGCCACAGTCATCCAGGCTAATCCCATTTGCTACAGTTGAACTATGAGACCAAAAAGCAAAGGGACCACACACAAGCAGCCACTGCTTATTCCCTATTAAGCTTTTGAATGCCAAGTGCTGCTAGATACTACTGAGTTATTTCATGGTCTGCTTATCTCCCTTTAGCAATCCAAAGTACCAGGTCAGTTACTCTGGTACCAGACCATTGCAAACATCAGAGTTCTGTAACTAGAAGTGGGAAAGCTTCAGGTGTGCATTGGTCTTAAAAGAAACAACAGAAAATAACATGAAGCCATATGCTGCAGATTAAATATTTGAGGATGAAAGGTGTTTCTTCCTGTTTAAAAGACTTTTGAAATCTTCCTATCCAACACCAAGTGTAGGGTACTGCACTATTCTCTTTGTGAAACTGGATTACAAGCTGCTGTTGTAATAATGAATAAATCCAAACAGTGGTAGATTTTCTTATGGTCTCTTTGTTGATTTTTTAACTACTTTGTTTCTGATGGGTCTGATCATGTTGGGGTGCTGTACTGTTAGTCTACAAAATGTACTGCATTTTGTAGACTAACAGCTAAAGCACTTTTCTTTTTCCTGCTTTATTCATGGCTCCTGTTTCATCCCATGTTATCTTTAGAGTCTTCAGTACTGTACAACACTGTTTGGTTTCTCAGAGAAGTAGGTGGGTGTGAAGTAATATGTGAGGACATTTGGATTCCATTTGGCTACAAAACATCCAAGGAAAAATGAATTAACCTTAGAGCTGGTACCAAATTTTCTATGCATTGAATTTGCAAATTATTCACCCAAATACTGACTTGAATACTCACTGTCTGAATAGATAACAGATGTTCAACCCTAAAATGTAGGGGCTTTGGTCATTAAAAATCATTTAAATCAAGTGCATTGCTTACCCAGTGTAACACAACTGATGCAGAGATGAGGCATCCTTAATTCAGAAAGAGCTTAAAAAAGTAATTGTAAACACGACCTCATAGTACTTTATATTTATTTCCTCTGGGTGATTCTATGTCAGATTTACTCAGAGTTAAAATGAGAGACTCTCTGTTAAATGCCAGTGTTTTGAAAAACAAAATCAAGCAAACAACAACACACTCCCAACCACCTGAAAAAGCAAACGGTATTAGGTTGTTTTTGTCTTTTAAGTCATTGTCAGATTTCAAAATTATATTTGTCACTGATCTCTCTAAACACCTTTAATCTTCTAAATTTAACAAGTAGTTTTGATTGTATTAATCTCTGAAGTGTAAGATGAGTGGTTTTAGTAGGACTGTCTGTGGAGTTGACACTGTGGACAAGGATGCCAGAATTGAGCTATTCCAATGCATTGATGATATTCCAGTTCTCAGAAGGCAGAGATATTCTAGGAAAAAATGGGTCCTACCTTAAATCATGCTAAGCAATGTGTTCACACCACCTCTGTGAGCCCATTTGTCCTTGCAAGCCGAGTGTTCCTGGATAGGGTCGTAGCCCATAAAGTTCCTAAAGCTAACCGTGCTAAAACCAAACCACCAAAGACATTCAGCTCTTAGCTGCAGATGAGCATTTCTACAAATCAGGCCTCTGCTGAAGCCTGAGGACTGTGCCCATTGCACCCCTGCCAGCCTTGGCTCCTTGCCCTGGCTGGAGATACGTTGCCAGTGGCTCCTAAAGCTGCCCAGAGGGTCAGTTGCAGCAGTAATCTTCAAACTGCGGGTTATCCTGCTCCTTCTTCTGAAAAATATCGGAATATCAGGCTTTTACCTCTTTTTTGAGAGTTAAAGGTATTGTAACCACTGTTATGGTCTCCACTGCCGAATTCAGTGCCAAGTAAAGTATGTTTGTACGTTTACAGTGCCATATATAAATGATCACTGCATTAAGCATTTATAGCAAATTTTACTCTTTAAGGTTCCCAAACCACTTTAAGAATTTAAAACCAATGTAAATGATAAAAAGGGATAGGTCTGGTTCAACTGCTTAAAATGAATAATTAATTTGACAAATCTATTCCTTTTTCCTTATTTGCAAATTATTCAAGTGCAGAGTTAAGTTCTTTTGTTCATCAGTTGAAGTTACTTGATTAATAGTTTAAGCAAAGTATTTCAGTCTACAAATGGCCTGCAAGCTGTTTCACATGGCAATTATGACATACTTTATCTATTTATAATTGATCTTTTTACCTGCTAAACAATGACCTGCCATAAATGACATGGTTTTATGCCTCCATGTTGTTTGACTATATTCAGTTAATTTTTAACGTTCATAAAGAGGACTGAACATAGTTCTGACCAGGAGAATCTGGAAAAAGCCCATGAAAGCATCCTTTGCAGGCCAATGACATGCAGTCTTGACAACATGTTGGAAAGAACCTGCCAGATATTTCAAGGGCATAGAAGGACAACTGGCATTTTCCTGGTTTTCTAGATCAAAGTGGAAACATCTGAAGTCAAGCCTAGATGAGATTCAAGTTAGGAGGATGCAGCCTTGTATCAGTACCTTGTCAGCTGTCATCTGACAGGCTGTTGATGATTTCTTACCTGGGAGATGGGAAAATCTGATCCTGTTGACCATCTCAGCAAAAGCCATCCCCATCAATGAAAAACTGCCAGAAGGGCCTTAAACTAAGTGGGAATTTGAGTAATAATATAAAAAAATTCTAGCAAATATGTACTCTGTGTATGTGAATTACAACCAGCCCACCAGGCATGCTGCAAAGCCAAGTGATAAGGGATATATTAGACTGTAAAAGAATTGCTAAAAAAAACTTCCAAACACCTTGTTAATAGGTGAGCAGAGGCAGTATTAATATGTGTGAAGAATGCTAACACAGTTAATATTTCTGCAACTAGGTAAGGTGTCCTAGTGTTGGAGCCTCACAGATATTCATTAATTTTTTTAGTCCTTTTACTAAGGAAGAGGGACTGGAGATGGAATACTGCATCAAATAAACATTGCATGTTGAAGAGTCAAAAATAATCTGGTGACAGCAACTTGGTACTTCTGAGTCAAAAGATAATTACAGATTCCTGTGCACATTAGAGAAAACAAAACAAAACAAAAACAAAAAACCCAACAACTACAGAGACAGTGAGAAGAGCTGCTCTTTCACCGTTTTTCCTTTGGTGTGGGGAGGAAAAAAAAAAAAAATCTATCATAGTAGTGTTTAAACTGAGGAATATTTTCTAAGATTTTGTTTTGCCAGCACCAGAATTCCCTAGAGCTTCCAAAAATAGTAGCAGATAATCTCAGAGTGTGGAGATTCATCTTTCACAAGGAAGTTCAAAACTGAACGTAATTTTGATGAGAAAAGAGATAAATATTTCCCACCAATGACAATCAAACAGGAAGAACTGTTAAACAACATGATTGTATTTATAAGTATGAACTGTATATGACACCAAGTAGTTATACTTAGATGTTTTAGGGGGCCAGTTTTTCTGAGCTTGAATCTGATAGCATAGCTGAACAGGAATGTGAATTTTAATTAGTAAGTAGTAATGAATACTGGGAATTGTTCAAGGACATAAACTCGCACGCAAAAATGTACAGTAATAAAAATGTCCTGATTAAACCACAAAAATGTACTGCAAAACCAGAAAATACTGATGTATCAAGAATAGAAAAAGCAGGCATGAGTTATACATTGAGACTTATAAGTAACTGATAAATTAACAACTCTGTTAAACATCAATGGCCAATATGGTTAAAAACAACAAGAAGGCAATTTGAAAACATTTTAGCATCAAAAAGAATCTTAGGTCAGATATAGTTCCACTGAATATGCAGATGGTGGAAATCATAAATAATGACGCAGATAAGGCAGAAATGTTTAATAAATATTTCTGTTCTGCACTTGGAATGAAACAGGAGGATGTATCCATCCCATATGATGTTGTGGATGGAAATGAAAGTTTGCCATCTGTAACAAAGAAAGAGGTAAGGCAGCAACTGCTGAAATTCAACATATTCATATCAACAGCCTTAGATTATTTTAGACCCAAAAGTCTCAAAGAAGCTAACTAAGATGCTAAATTCACCCAGTTTACCAAAATTTAGAAAGTGGGGATATCAACCCTGCTCTCTTGTCTTGTAAGCACCTAATTTTCCTGCTTTGGAAGCCTAATGGAAAAACTTCTCCTCACCATGTGATACAAAATAAATCTTATTGAACAAACATAAACTCTTTTATTTATACCTTAGAGTATTCCTTAGGCTGATACAAACATGGTAATGTTCACGGTCTTTATTATGAGAATGATGATCTAATTTTATAAACTGATTTGAATTGCCTGGTTAACAGCCAAGAACCAGCAAAATATCTTTAAATGCAGCCAAAAGCAAAGTAGAACATTTAGGAAGAAGAATTAGGGAGACTGTCCCTGAAAACAGTGAGTCAGAAAAGGACTTGGAAAGGTTCTCATATATTATCACCACCAAATGAGCTCTTGCTACAATGCCACTTTTGGTGGGTAAAAGGAAGCTTAAAAACCAGGAAGAGGGAGCTGAGCCTCCTTTCTGCTCCCCACACTGGAAAGACTGTGTCCATTTTTTGGGCCTACCCTTTAGGAAGAATGTGGAATAAATACTGCATTGCTTTGGATAGTGGCAAATGAGCTTCAGGATGTGATGTACCTTATAGGTCTGTGTGTGTACTTGTGGGAAAAATGAAGAGACCTGACAAATCAGGCTTTATTTTTCTCTTTTCAGATGTATTCAAAAAATTCTACCTTTCAAAAAATATGGCTTTCTATAATTAAATATTAAAACACTTGGCTGCAGGAAATAGACTCGCCGTAGGTTTAAAATGAGATCAGATAGCTCTCTAAGAGTCCTATGGAAAAAAAAAATCTATTCTCTATGCATATCGATGGTCAAGCTTGACTATGACAGTCACTTTTTTTTCTAGTCTGTGAGTTTATAAATCTGTAAAAAGAAACAAAAAAAGTAGAGAAAATATTTTTGAAAATTATTTGTGAAATAAAAATGTAGCAAAAAGCATTTGGGTTTTGGTTCAGCAAATCCCTGGAGGAGTTTTGTTTGCAATGCTTTCAAAGAGACTGGATTTGACTACTAAAATGCAGCAGTTCTGTGGTAGAATTCAGTTTCCTAGCATGGATGATACTTCCAGTAGGTAGATGCTTCTGTTAGCAGAGGATTAATAAAACCCTAAATAAATACAGCATCCTTTGCAAAATTTTTGAAACATTTGTATGTACAGCAAGGGCTCAGATGTTATCCAGAGCAAATGTTCAAAACCTGTGACACTGGGCAGAGCTCAGACATGTCCACTGCTGTTGAACCAAGCCAGAGTNTCAAAAAGAATCTTAGGTCAGATATAGTTCCACTGAATATGCAGATGGTGGAAATCATAAATAATGACGCAGATAAGGCAGAAATGTTTAATAAATATTTCTGTTCTGCACTTGGAATGAAACAGGAGGATGTATCCATCCCATATGATGTTGTGGATGGAAATGAAAGTTTGCCATCTGTAACAAAGAAAGAGGTAAGGCAGCAACTGCTGAAATTCAACATATTCATATCAACAGCCTTAGATTATTTTAGACCCAAAAGTCTCAAAGAAGCTAACTAAGATGCTAAATTCACCCAGTTTACCAAAATTTAGAAAGTGGGGATATCAACCCTGCTCTCTTGTCTTGTAAGCACCTAATTTTCCTGCTTTGGAAGCCTAATGGAAAAACTTCTCCTCACCATGTGATACAAAATAAATCTTATTGAACAAACATAAACTCTTTTATTTATACCTTAGAGTATTCCTTAGGCTGATACAAACATGGTAATGTTCACGGTCTTTATTATGAGAATGATGATCTAATTTTCTAAACTGATTTGAATTGCCTGGTTAACAGCCAAGAACCAGCAAAATATCTTTAAATGCAGCCAAAAGCAAAGTAGAACATTTAGGAAGAAGAATTAGGGAGACTGTCCCTGAAAACAGTGAGTCAGAAAAGGACTTGGAAAGGTTCTCATATATTATCACCACCAAATGAGCTCTTGCTACAATGCCACTTTTGGTGGGTAAAAGGAAGCTTAAAAACCAGGAAGAGGGAGCTGAGCCTCCTTTCTGCTCCCCACACTGGAAAGACTGTGTCCATTTTTTGGGCCTACCCTTTAGGAAGAATGTGGAATAAATACTGCATTGCTTTGGATAGTGGCAAATGAGCTTCAGGATGTGATGTACCTTATAGGTCTGTGTGTGTACTTGTGGGAAAAATGAAGAGACCTGACAAATCAGGCTTTATTTTTCTCTTTTCAGACGTATTCAAAAAATTCTACCTTTCAAAAAATATGGCTTTCTATAATTAAATATTAAAACACTTTGCTGCAGGAAATAGACTCGCTGTAGGTTTAAAATGAGATCAGATAGCTCTCTAAGAGTCCTATGGAAAAAAAAAATCTATTCTCTATGCATATCGATGGTCAAGCTTGACTATGACAGTCACTTTTTTTTCTAGTCTGTGAGTTTATAAATCTGTAAAAAGAAACAAAAAAAGTAGAGAAAATATTTTTGAAAATTATTTGTGAAATAAAAATGTAGCAAAAAGCATTTGGGTTTTGGTTCAGCAAATCCCTGGAGGAGTTTTGTTTGCAATGCTTTCAAAGAGACTGGATTTGACTACTAAAATGCAGCAGTTCTGTGGTAGAATTCAGTTTCCTAGCATGGATGATACTTCCAGTAGGTAGATGCTTCTGTTAGCAGAGGATTAATAAAACCCTAAATAAATACAGCATCCTTTGCAAAATTTTTGAAATGTTTGTATGTACAGCAAGGGCTCAGATGTTATCCAGAGCAAATGTTCAAAACCTGTGACACTGGGCAGAGCTCAGACATGTCCACTGCTGTTGAACCAAGCCTGAGTCACACAAATGAAAAACTGAAGTTGGAGGAGTGCTAGATCAGTTCTTGTGTTTAATAGCAGATCACTTTTCCAGCATCATTAAGGAGTCATTTGTCTTTAAGACAAGCATTCCTGATCTCCATATTCCTCCTCAGCCAGGTNGTTTGTATGTACAGCAAGGGCTCAGATGTTATCCAGAGCAAATGTTCAAAACCTGTGACACTGGGCAGAGCTCAGACATGTCCACTGCTGTTGAACCAAGCCAGAGTCACACAAATGAAAAACTGAAGTTGGAGGAGTGCTAGATCAGTTCTTGTGTTTAATAGCAGATCACTTTTCCAGCATCATTAAGGAGTCATTTGTCTTTAAGACAAGCATTCCTGATCTCCATATTCCTCCTCAGCCAGGTTGGCAGCTGTGAGGAAAAGGGCAGCAACAAGCCCCAGTTCATAAAGTTCATCACATTGAAAGCAGTGTAGCTAACTTGGTGTCATACTTGTCGTGGTTTCTAGTTGGCTTGAATTTTAGGCAGAAATTATTCCCATCTTCTTGTGAAATAGTACACAGTTGCACCAGCAGCAGTACACCTCAAAGCACACAGTTACAAATGTTGGACTAGCCCACAACAATAGATGAATTCCATCTATTTCTACAGGTTTTTTTTTTACTCTGTAGCCATTAGGAAATCATAACGTTCTTTTGTGCTTCAGCATTTTGATGTCAGTGTAGGTTTGGTGGGACCTCCCAGACTTGTATCTCCACTCCACTATGGGTGGCTACAGAAAGTGACCCTTCAAAAGCACATTTGTGGGATTGTTTTGCATGATTTGTTTGGATTTGTTGAGCATGGATGCCAGTAGACTCTTAAGTTAGACTCTTAAACAGAGTTTTTAACTCTTTTAGGAAAAAAATTCCAGCTCTGGAAAGCTGAATGCACCTTCAAAAGAAATTTTTAGGGAATTCTGAAGAGCACGCATGTTCTTGCAGAACAGAATGGAGACAAGTTAAAAAGTCCAGCAGGCCCCTGAACAGAATGAAGGGTGTGTGGGAGTCAATGTATGACACTGGTTATGCAGCAGCAATTGATGTTCTAGAATAATATCTTGTCTGAGTCATAGCAGCATAATCATTGCCTAGGTGTGGAGATTTACAGTAGCAACTGGGCTCTTCAAATGATTCACTGTGTGGCCCTCAGCAAACTACTTAATTTTGCCTTTCAATTTCCTTGGCTATGAAATGGGGATAATTATATTTCTGGAGCTTTATAAACACTTTGGGATCTATAGCTGGAGAATACATAAATGTGCTAAGCAACAACACCAGATTTTTTTTTCTCTTCTAGTTAAGAACCCATTTAAGACCACCTTCACCTACTTGACATTGTGCAGGTGGGCTACCTGAAGCTGATAGAGCACAAAATTTCTGTAGAGCAAAGTTATAGCAAAACTAAGTTCTTTGTCTTTATTCTTGTGTGAGGGACTTTTCCTTTTTTGTGCCTGATTTTTTTAAAGGCTCTGAACAAGTTTCTGCTTTTCAACAGAAGTAAATATATTCGTGATGATTCCAAACCCATCTTTTAGACCTGTAGTGGCTGCTGCACTACAGGAAGAGGAGCAAGCCCAGTGGTATGGAAATCATACCACTGATATTGACAGCAGTCACAAATTTGGCTATAATTTGGGAATATATAACATCTTCCACCATCTTGAGGCAGCCATTTCTGCTCTAAAACATTAACAGAAAACAGTGATTTTGAATTTAATCATGAAACAAGACTTTGATACATAAAGATGAACATAAAGATGCCTAGAAAATGATGGGTACAGTAAGTTAATTTTCTGAGTTATAATTTATCTAATTTATCTGATACCTTAATGACAATACTTTTTTTTTTTTTTCCCCAATGCAACATACAATCTACTATGGATAGTATAATTGTATTCTAGGAGTTGCCAATATTTAAAGGTTCTGCTCTGCCTCCCACCCCTTCGTGGCACTTCCCCCTCTCTCAGAGAGAGGTTTGACCATGATGATCAGCTCCTGGATGTGACAGTAGGAGCTATGCAAGGACATTTGGTGCCCAGCTCTGACTCCCACACATCCCTCAGTTGTTGTCCCCTGCATTTCTCCCACTCAAAGGTCTAAAACCCAGTGCTAGTGAGAAAAGAAAGTTTATGTGTTAATCATAGTCTAATGCTTTTATGTTCCCAGTTCTCCTGTACCCTGTTGGTTGTATATTGTTATTTGCTATAATGTCAATATTTTATCTGAAGATCAATTGCTATCAAACAGGATATTTTTGATTCTACTGATAGTGTTGTTGATTTGCTGTAGCTTCTCACATAATATAAGGCAACCGTACTCAGTAAAAAAAAAAAATCTTTCCCAGAAAAGAGAGGAAAATTGAATGTGTTTTGATCTAATGTGGTTTTGATGATACATGTAATGTTTCTCTGGCTGATTTTGCAATTCATTTAGGTTTTTACATAGAAAATTCAAAAGCAAAGTTGTACCTCCCAGATTTACTGATAAATAATTTTTTTCTGCTGTTCTTTCTCTGTGTCATCTCTGTCACAGGTGGATACAAAGAGGTAAAAAGAAAATAACAGACTGGATAAAAGTAGGACTACCCCTTTTAAAAGCTGAAAGTAGTAAGAAGTGAGTGTCTGGCGACTACAGCTTTCTTTGGTCTAGGGAATCAATTTGTTTCCTATTACCTTCTGGTAATTTGTTTTGTTTCCTAAGTTGAGCCATGAGCTCGGGGTTAACAGGCAGGGAGACAGGGTCCCTTCTAGGCAGGAAATTTTCCAATGACAACTGGAGGCTATCACTGTTTTTCCCTATTGCTTTCATAACGATGACAGAAGATACTGATTTGCATGAAAATTTCGTCTTAATTAAATTGAGGCATCTCTGCTGATATAAGTTTTGCTGTGACTTAAACTCACTAGAAAGGTAAAAGCTTTCTAGATATACACTTGGTGATTGTCTGTCTTGTCCTTTTGTGCAAGACTAGATCTTGCCAGTGCTGCACTTCTTAAAAATGAATCTGCTTTTTACCTTGAATCTGAAACACCAGAGAATTAGTGTTAATTGCACTTGTTTGGACAGTGTTTATGGTACCTAGTAGTGAATGGCAGCTGGCTCTTGAGTGTTTAAACCTGTGTTGCACTGAGGGAATTAGGTGCATAGCAAAAATTGTTCTTCCAATTTTATGGCACTAATAAAAATGAGAAATGGAAGAAAATCCTGTTTATCCTTAGATCTCTTGGCTTCCAATATAATTTCAATTATAAGCCTACAGAAAGGGAAAAAATTCTAACTGATAATTCAGTCATCCTTCTGATTTAGTTTCCTCAGCATCCTGAGCTAAACAAGGGTCCTGTGCTGCCAAGCTCTAGTTAAAATCCATATGTTCAGCAAAATACCATCACTTATGTCATGCAGGTTCTGAATCATTAGGTATGATGTTCACATTATTACTCACTAAACAGTTTTTTATACTGCTCAGGCCAAGGCATATCAAAATTCATGAATTCTGATAGTTACAAAGAGTTCTTAATGATACCTTCAGAAGATGAAATATATAGGTTTCAAAAGGTATGCGAAAATATGGATATTAGGCATAATAGTTAGAGGTAGGAGGAGCACACAAGATCAACAAGGCAGACAAGTTCAGAAACCTTTAGTGATTGTGTAGCAATCTGTAATGAAAATTCAAGTACCTTCTCTTTAATGATCCATTTATCTCTTCGACATGATTTTCTATCATTCTAACTGGCATGGCTCCTGTTTTCTGAGTGTTTATTGCAAATTTGTTTTGTCAAACAAGTCTTTAATACCAGACAGATCAGGCTGCTTCCTCAACATTTTGTCTGAATGAATTCTTTGTTGTAAGGAAAACACAGATGAATTATTTTGTGTCTGAAGGAGCAATACTGATATGAGTCTTGTGGCAAAGAAGGAGGAGAATTTTAAAGTCTCTAAAGCATGGTGAATTATTTCCATATCAGTAGGTTAACCATATGAAGCCATCACTTTTAGCCTATACTGTGTTTTACAAAGATAAAGATGGAATTCAGTTGGGTGAACAAGATATCTAAGGAGGGCAGTGTTTTCTCCAGTGCAGGCTGGTTTTGCCACAGTGCAGAGTACCCTGTGATGTGACAGCAATACATGGTTCTGTTGGTCACTGCCACTTCAGAGCATTGGGTTTCAACACTGGTGTTTGAATTTTTGCTTTGGTTTGGTCTGTGGGATGGATCCCCTGTGCAATTGCAGCTTTGTTTAGAAACAGGGGGCTACTTTTTGTTTCAAGGACCATAGCCAAGCTGAAGTCTCCTTAATATCAAGGAGCATTAATAGGAAAAAATGAGATGTTATTCCAACTCAGAGTATTAGGGAAAACAAAACCCGAACCGACGTCCTGAAACTCATTCTTGCAGTAAAATCTTTTAAATTAACTGTCTCAATTATTTGAATTGATATTTACTCAAATTTATAGGCATGTTTCTGTATGTGACCCCTTATCATGACTCATGAGTAATTGTACTACAATTTGCAGCACTGGCCTCACATATTTTAACTTGTGCCCAGTGGGAACCCTGTGAGTAGTAGTTAGGCTGGGGTGGAAATCCAGAGCATGCAAGCACCCCACAGTATCTTCCTGTTCTCAGCCTTCATGTAAGTACCTCACTCCATTTTGAGAGTGGTGCCTCACTGCAGAAAGGGAGAGCTGTTGCAGAATAGATAATAACCTTGTAAATTCACACCCTGTAGTACAAAAACTTCCCCTAACCATTAGTAAGTCATTTTTATTGATTTCAGAATCCCATTAACCTTAAAGGTATTCCTCACACATGGTGGAATCACTCAGAAAAGCAAGAGCAAACCCTAAACTTGAGGCTTCAAGCCCTGAAAAGCATTCACTTAACTCTCTCCTGCCAGTCCCGCAGATTCTGAGTCTTCCTGTTCCCTTTACTTCTCCTTGTGACTTAGTCCTGGAGAGACCTGGAGAGCAGAACAAAGACAGAAAGCTGATGACAACAAGCTGAAAAAACAGCCCCTCTAAACTTTGTGTGATGGTGATATAGGGTAGAGTATAGAAACACTGGTGAGGTAATAGGATTTCCCTGTCTTTCAGCACCAGATCCATTGTCCACATTGAAAGTAAGTAAGAATTTGGGGGGAAAATGTAATGCTGTGTGTTATATCTATTGCATATGCCCAATTCCTCAAAGTGGAATTGCTAGCATCCCATGTTTTATGGGATATCTGAAAGTGTTCACTGCTAATGAAGTCTAACAAAGTCATCTCTGTAGTGATTTAGATGAATTTGGGAAGTCAGTGGTGAGAAGAATTATTTTCTGTGTTAAATTAATTCTGGACTTGTGGGAAGATTTCTTCTTAAGAATAAACATTGGTAGGAAAAGCAAACCCTTCCTACTTCAGATTTTTAAAAATAAACCACAATTAGAGAAGTCTTAAAGCAGGACTTATGCTGACTGTAAAAGTAGTTTTGACAGGTTCTAGTTACACTACTGTTGACTGTGATGATATACCTGAATAAAGACTGCAGCATAATTTGGGAGGAAAGTAATCTCAAATTACCTCATATCATAACTTTAACAATAAAATAAATGATAGCAATGAGGACAAACATTTATTTTGTGATTGTATATTTATCCCAATAATGAGAATATAACTTTATTTCCTTCAAAACAATAATAGCTTTTCTTCAATTATTTTCAAATTCCCAACATTATATTTTTATGTACTGTGCTATAATCCTTACACATTAGCTTCTATTTCTTTCTCTCCACTAATTGAATAAAAAAAAATAACAATGACAAACATATAGAGTTACCTATACCTTTTCCCAGCAAGATGAAAAGCAGAATTTTATCATATTTTCTGTTCAGGAAATAGACAATGCCATTGTAAACAGGGAACCTAATATTGCAGATGAATTTTCTGGGTTTTTCTACAGATTATCCTTACCAAATTCTGTAGTTTATGTATCAGTAGTGACATGTAAAGGAGGCATAAACCACGATGCAGCCCTGGATCTGATTCTGTAAGTAGGAAATCTGAAGTCACATGTCGTTATTTCTGTATGCAGATGCTTTTTACTGCATCAAATCTCTCACATGTTGTCTCTGAAGAAGTTTATAAATAATTTTTACAATTAATAGACCAAAGTCAGAAAATGTGGAAAGATGCAAGAGGATGCTCACCGTTTCAGCACGAGTTCAAATGAATTAATTCATTACTTGGATTTGACGCTTATCTTGTAACCCAAGTATTTTATAGATGTTAAAACAGAAAACAGCTGCACTGTTTGATTAAGGTAAATGAGACTCAGCAAGTATGTCTTATAAGCAGAGTCCTTCCAGGTATTGTGCTAAGTATTTTTTGTAGCCCTGTCACCTCATTGCATCATCACAGTACCTGTGTAAAACAGATTCCCCTAAACACTCCCTTAACTTTTTGAGCTCACTCGTACTTTGTCAACTGCATTTTTATGCCCCTTTACTTGCCCATTTCTAATGCAGGATTTTACAAGTCCTTGTACTGCTGACAGCTTGTTGTTCTGTAGGCTGAATTTGAAGACTTCTTTTAGTTAGGTAAAATACAGCATTATTTTGCTGTTTGCAGTTTTTTGGTATATTAAGCTCCGCTGAGGCTCCAGGGATCAAAAAAATCAAGCTAAGACAAAAAGAAGAGAAAAAGTGAATCAGCTGGGTTATATTAGTAAATAATTTAGAGTGCTTAAAATAACAATATTCACACATTTTTAATTTAAAGCCTGCTAAATCCTTTTAAAATTCATTTGTATTTGCAATTACTTAAACCGTGAGCTGCGCACTGGAGGGAGCAAAACTATAGATTTTGAGTACGTAGCTGGAGGTAATATATAAATTCAATTGATCAGTCTGGCAGAGAATTGATGCCACAATTTGTACCCGGTGGCACTTTCTCTTTCTTACCCGACTGGCTTAGAACATTATCAGGAAGTCAATATGATACGCCAATACAGTGATATACTCGCAGTCATAAGCCCCTGGTTGAGATTAAACCCCGGGCGCTCGCGCCGTGGGTCGCAGTGGACAGACAGCCTGACTCCATCCCGCTCCCAGCCGCCCCGAGAGCACTCCACCGGCTTCCACTTCCCAGGTTTCATGTGGTTATCAATGGCCCAGCAGCCAGCCAAAGCAGGCACAGAGGATGTCTGTCTCTGCGAGGCAGAGCAGCGGGCAGGGAGCAGAGCCTGTGCGACGCTCCAGTCTGGCTGCAGTTCCTCCTATCAGCTGCCTGTCTCTGACAGGCTGTGCACTCATCATGATCAAGTTTCCTTTATAACTCTCCTGCAGTCTCGTGTTTTGGTTCTCTCTCTTCCTGGTAATTTATTAATGATTTCACCTCCTCTGCATTCTCTTTTGAAACCTTTCCATTTTATAAAAGGCGTCTTTATTAAGCCTGATGAGGGATGACTTACAAAGTCTGCCTTTTGAGAATGTGACTTTCTTTATTTGTGCCTTCACTGAGAACTAAATCAGGCTGCCAGCCACTAATTTCAAACAAAACACTTATTTGAGTGAAAACCCATTATGTCTGGTGTGACATGTAAAACTAGAAGGTCACCCACAAATTTGCCCTGCATTTATTTTCCTCACAGGATTTTCGGTTGTATATAGTATGTACCGTAACATCTGACACTTCATGGCACATGTTAATTTTTTTCCTGCAGCAGTGACCCTTCCCTCTCCACCTACAGAACATGTGATGCTTAGAATCAGAGAAATAGCGTGGAGAGCTGTTGGGTCAATAGTTGTTTAACCCTCCCTGTGATAATACAGAATTATTCTAGCCAGTGCACCACAAGTACTTTGTTTTGTGCAGCTTTAAGTGACACAGCTGATTATCTCATCCACGCCTTCCCCTGCTGACACTCCAGTACACTTCATTGTTAGGAATCTTTTCCTGGTCTTTGTCTAAATTTGCTTGGTTTATACTTGATAGACTCCTAATCAAGACTTGCTCTCTCTAAAAAAGTTCCCACTTTCGGTGCTCTTTTTGAATACTTCTCATGGTATTTCCATGTAATAGTAGTTCTGCATAGTAATAGTAAGTTCCTCATAGTAATTCCTATGGGTTCTACTGTAAACAAGTTTTAAGAATGGACTGATTTCAGAAGCACAAGACTTTTGTTTGTTCCCTTATTGCTAGGTTGGTGAAAAGGGCTGGGAAATTCCTTTCATGTTACAATTAGAATATAGGGGGACAAATGTGTCTGTTTTCTTAGATGAAGAGAGAATTCTGAAACCTCACGGTTCACTGTGTCTTGTGGTTTACAGGGTTATATTTTCTTTATTCACTAACGTGATTTCATGTAACAGCTGGAGAAGGAAAGTGTCATATTTATTTGGTGACCTGCTAAAGTCAATTGTAGGCAAGTCCACCTATCGGACTTAGAGTGGGTAAATCTCTCCTGCAAACACTCATCCATGCACTTGCCTTCATGTTCACGGGTAGTTTTGTTGTTTTCACGGATAAAGGAAAGCGGACATGTGAGAGTCAAAAGGACAGGGGTTTAGGCCACAGCTAGAGGGCTGGGCAGTCAAATGTTTATGTAGCAAAGAAGATGCACATAAATTTCCAGTGCCCTGCATATGTCCATGTCAATGACTTAAGTAGGATGTGGGACCTCTAACCTTCAGGAATAAGGTGAGCTGTACTTGTTCTGGTGCTGTTTCGTACTGATCTGCTCAATCTTCAGTGATAAAATCCTCTAAGAGTAAATTTGATTCAACTCATGACAACAACCCCTTTTTGTTAGGCGGAGATCAGGATAGAACCAGTCTCTTAATCCATTTGGCTTTTCTATTTTTGTACATTGATCGCTTATCAGGAAATAAATAAATGGGAAGGTAAAGGACTTGTGTACATCAGGGCAAAAAGCAATAGCCATTAAGCCTGTAACTTACAGTATATGCCCTTTTAGCAATAAGGACACTGCTTGAAATTGTCAGTGTGACAGATTTACTCCTAATAGCTTAAGCAAATTTCACAGTTTACCCAGGTCATTTTGAAGTAAAAAAAAAACATTAATGTGTTTGGAATAAAAATTAAAGATTATAAACTTCATGCACATCTGCAGAGAGTCAGCCATATGTTTCATATGTTTATTTAAAATATTAGAAGGTTCTTGTTCGGTTAGAATATATTTCCTCTGTAGCTATAATATAAATAATCTAAAGGCATTTAAGTACATTTTGACATTTAAGCATATGCTTAAATCACTTTTAACATATTGATTCAGTCCTGCTTTACCAACACTCACCCAAGACTGGAGAGTGTAGAAGTTTATAAAACGGTTTGTGCCATGCACAGGGCTTTGTGTGGGCTCTTATTATATCAAGCCATGGAGGGAAACAAGACAGAAAGGAGAGAGAAGGAAGATGGAGAAGGATGAGGGCGTGTGTTCCTGCAGTGTACAGGGAAGTGTTGGTGGCCTTCCCTCCTGGAACTGGGCTCCCCTTGCAGCTGCTGCTCTCATTTCCTGGGGGGTGTTGGAAGGGCAACCCCCCCTTTTGCAGCACTGTGCAAATTGCACACACTGTGTGTAATCTCCCCAGAGCATATCACTGGGTTAGGTACAAGTTGTGCTTTGGAAACATATTTCTTGTTTCAAGTGTTTGGTGAAAGATCTTGGTCAAATTGACTCGGCTCAAAGGCAATCGCTCTTTAAGCAGTGCCACAATGTTAAACAAAACTTGTTAAGTGAAAATCAGCATCAGCTGCTCCTAAAAGCAGGGGGCCAATGCCTTGGCTTGCTCCCAGTGTCATTGCTTTAATGGTAGCAGTGGGACACTTTTAGAGGTGGCATAAACAAAGCTTATGGTCTATTTGGGCTGAACCTCTGGAAAATAATTCAACATGTGTTTAAATAAAGAGGATTGTTCAACTGCTCATAGCTAACTTTTGAGGGATTGCTCAGGCGTTTACACACCTAATAGCTCTGCTGGACTGGGCCAGAACACTTAACATTCTGTAGGATTGAGCCCTGAGTGTCTAATTACCATAAAAAATATACGGTGGGGAATGATTATGCACTGGTAGGGGGGAGGGTAGAGTAACCCTAATAAATCTTTTTGATCTTTAATTTCTCTACTAAAGTATAAATCAGCCCTGTATTTTTCTAAAGCCTGGGTTGGTAACAGATATTAATGTAGCTGAGGCTAAAATTAAGATGGTGTGCCTGAATATTATTGCAAGGAGAGTTGACTGTATCACTGAGGGTGGGGTCTTGTGTTGGTTGAACAGGACGCACACCACAGCATGCACTTCCTGTGAAGGGACAGTCTTCCTCCAGCCCCCTTGGAAATCTATCCAAGANTTTTTTTTTTTTAAGAGGAAAATGCATCTAGATGTTTACATGCTGAAAGACGTGTTCTGAAATGGCTCTGGTTGCTCATCTTAACTTTATTATTAATAATCCTTGAAGGCTGTAGATCCAGATTTCCAGTTAGTAAGAGATTGCCTAGCACTGCACTTTTTATGTGGGTTAGACTTAAGAAATGAATGTAGGCAACCTTAATTCTCTGTTAACGTTTTTGTGCGTATGGGAATATATTTATATGCACATATACTCACAGACATGCAAGTAAAATGTAGCAAAGATGCATTAATTTTACATTGATTCAAAATATTTACAATTTCAGTTAAGATGATCGTGCTAAAGTGACAGAAAATAGTAAGTATTAACTCTGCACTGTAAGTAATGACAAGTACTGTAGATCCTCACAGAAAAAAACAATTGCCTGTGGCATCCACACAATATTTAAATTGGTAATCTCAAAAGAGGAGTTGCTTAGATTTTCAAGCTTGGTTTTGGAAACTCTTATCTTAGCTGAGAATGTAAGTTTAGGAGAAGTTGATAATTTAGAGCCTGTTTTGTTTTTTCTTCTTGAGAGCTAAGAGACTGATGTCAACGTCTTGGATAGGAGCAGTGCTCACTATCTTTTGATATGTTGTTATGCAACTACAAGGAGGAAATCTCAGAATGATCTCAAGCCTGGGTGAACCTCAAAAGGTGAAGATACATTTCACCTGCATAGACCCATTTTGTCATTATCTATTCATTCATAATCTTTTTTTTTTCCCATTTGCTTCTAATTTTTTTATATGACTTGACAGTAATATTAAAAAAATAGAAGCAAATGGGAAAAAAAAAAGATTATGAAATGAATAGATAGTGACATGCTCCTGAAAGCTGCACTTGAAGAGATAGGCATGGTGATATTCAGTAATGTTTATTCTCTTCAAGTCTAGAAGGGCAAAAGAAATTTCATGGACCTGTGTTTGAGCCTTCCCTGGCTATGCTTACATCAAGTGAGTTCCTAGAGTTCTGCTTAGCCATGACTTGGAGGAACAGTTCAGCACACTTTTGAAATCAGAGTTTCATGCTCCTCACAGCCCAAAGGAAGGAAAGAGAATGATACCTCTCTAATATCTGGGCACAGGGTGTGCAAAGAAAGTACCTGACTGAAATACTTGCAGTTGCTTTGGAGTATGTGAAGAGCTTTGTTAAATGCTATAGATGTGCATGACACTGTCCTCTGCTCCCCCCCTTTTAACTCTCTTCTGGTAACACCAGGTGCTGAAATACTTCAGTGCTGGGAGAGCAGCTATAAACATCTCACACCATTGTTTAAAAATATCTTTTGCACTTTGTACCTTTTAATACTTTTCCCACTTAAGCAGTTGTCCCTCAGTCAAGGAGTGCCATCAGTTACTCACTTGGGCAGCAGCTGAAAGAGAACTGAGGATCCAATCCTGTGTTCCACTGAGAAACATGAAGGAATTAAATTGCTCAGGGTTACTGAGATTTCTCTGGGCCACATGGGTCCAGTTCTTTATCTGCTAAAGTCACCCACCTAAAGAGGAAACACATAGAGAAGGCAGAACTAGAGCTTTTGGAGGAAAACACCCAAGCCTATCATGCTTAGTGTTATTTACAAGCAAGTTTGACATTTCTTATTTTCTTAAATTACATTTAGGTTCTTAAGAGGGATAAAAATCTCAGGTTTTTTTTCCTTTCCTTTAAGGATACCAGAATAATTATTCAAAGGAATATGTCAGGTCAAGTGTTAACAGTATGTGCTGTAAATTAAAAAAAAGAAAGATAAAAGGGAAAGTAAAGCACCACACACAAGAACCAACCATCTGTTCCAAAAAGCTCTTACAGCCGTATCAATCTTGGTAAGGATTTAAAAAATACAGTACCATTTCTGTGTTGAGATTCATTATAAGAATTAACAGATTTACATCAATGAAATGATCCAGAGTAACTCCTGTACAATGTATATTTACAATGAAATGATTATAACCAGAAAGTATAGATTTGCAGATCTTCTTGTATGCCTGGGTTTGTGTGAAAATAATATTACCTAAGGAAGACAGCAGTTTTCAAAACCAGTATTTTCAAAATGTGATGCAAAGTGGCTCAATTTCTTTAGTGCAGAGTCTATGAAATGTTAAGAGAACTTGCCTTTTCCTCCCACTGCTGAATGAACAAAGTACAATGACTGTTGGCATAAAAGTCATTGATGGCATAAAAGTCAGAAATAATTTTTTTGGTTGGAAAAATCCTCAGCAAAAATTCTATTGTCCATAGCTAGGACTGCAGGCCTGCAGCTTGTTTGTTCTACTCAAGGGTTAGCTTTTTTTGTGTGTTAACTGTAAAGTAAAACAACTCTAGGCTAGGCTTTTGGTGGCAAGGAACCTAAGTTTCCTTAGGAACTACAGTATTAGCTGTTTGAGTCAAGCCTTGAAGAAGAAAGCAAACAGTGAACATGATTTTTTCTGGTGACCCAGATGATGAGAGGTGCATTAAAGGAGCAGGATGAGCAGGAGGTGGGGTGAAAAAAGGGAAAGAATGAAAAGCTGCTCTGGCTGGGCAAATTATGTCTGAGTTCTCTATTCGTGGTACATTCTATGATCTGAATTACCTTTTAAGTTACATCTCAAATGTGAGCTCAGTAACACTATGGAACAAAATCACGGAAAACAATGCATTAATTCACATAATCCATGTGCTCAGGGAAGGGCTACAGATCCAGAGGCCTGAAGAGAACTAATGTGGTTCCCAGTGAGTGTGATCTGATGTTATGGCCTATATCACAGGGCATTGTTGTGGCCTCATGCTCCCACTCCTGCAGCATTTGATGTGTGGATTTTTGCTCTGTGCACTTCTACTGAGCAGACTCCACACCCTTCCCTCAGCCCCTGCACTCTCTGCTCCTCTGTTCTTTGTGAGCATCTTCTGCTGAGCTCTCTGGTGTTTTCAGTGCTCATTGGAGGTTTATGGCACTGGATACTAATTAGTCTTCCCAGCATGAACTCCCTCAGTATATTATTACAGCAATGAAAATATCACTGCTTGCATAAGTGTTTGATCTTAAGTCAACCTATCTGTAGGTTTTGGTATGAAGTTGGGGTTAATCCCAGACTGAACATCTACAGATTTGAGAGGAATTCTGATCAGCAATTTTATAGGCAGTTCAGGTTTATTAGTAGTTAGAGTTACGATTGGGCTTGACTCTCCTGTCTGGATTGATCCTGAAATGTGCTGATCTTTTGCTCTTTAACAGAACCAGAGAAAGAAACAGTGTGGGTCTTTGTGAGAGGCACTGCGTTGCCTCTTTTATTCAGCACAATGCACTGAGCATGTTGTGTGCGGTTTTCCATATTTAATGGCGCTTTTATCAAACAGAGTTGCTTTAAGCAATGGAATAAAATGAACTGTGTGCAAGTTGTTTCCTTGGCTTCCGATATCCCCTCTCAATCCAAGTTTGCCATTCCCCTATTGACTGCAAATCAAATTGAAAGTATAAAAAGGGAATGAAAAGGTCTATCTGCTTCCATTAGCAAATACTATATCTAACAAAGAGATACATTTAATGAATAAATAAACACGTAGGAGGCACACAGATGTTTTGCCCAAGTTTTTTGGGTTTGTTTTTTTTCTTAAATAATTTCTGAAAAACACAGTTGAGTCTCCTTAATTAGCACAGGGGCCCCACCAGAGAGAGGAACATGACAATTAAGCAATCAGCCCAGTGATCAGAGATGCCATGGAATATCTGTGCACCTTTTGTGTTGATAGCCAGTAGGTGCCAAATCCACAGCTCATGTAAGTTGGCACAGATTTGTTGATCCCAAATGTTCTGGCCCTTAGTTTGGGCACTTGTGTGCTGGAAACATTTTAACTTTCTCTGCCAGTGTCAAGCCTCCTTTGTAAGGAGAAGAAAAGAACAGCGGAAATGGAGCAGGATTTGTGTGCTGGGACACTTATGTCTGCTCCAGTGCCTTTGCAGGCACCAAAGTAGCTTTCAGACTAAAATCTAGACACGGAAGGAAGATGATCTAGGTACAACACCTCTCACTGACCTTGAAGAAGTAAGTTTATCTCTCTGTAGCAGATACTATTACATTCCAACCTGTAAAAGCAGAATTATGATATCATACCACTGTGCTGAGGTTGTCCATATCTATAAAAAAAGGGTCAGTGCACTGAGACAGGAGATGTTAGAGAAGCTAAAAAGTCTATAACTTTTTATTAGGAATTAGCCTCTGCCATTTATGGCTTTCGTGTTCTCTTATGTGTGTGGTCATAATCTTTCATCTGGCTACTGTGACTCCTGTAAGAGGTTAATTTGTAAGGGTTAATTCTGAGAAATTTCTATGTAAATGTGTCCTCAGGGAAATGAGGACACATGAAAACTACCTCTTATGGTGCAATATTTGTAACTTCATAACCTTTACCTTTTATATGGCTTCAGGAAAAAAAAAATCCGCTGTGGTTGGTTTTCAGGGAAAATCCTAAGGTACATAAATATGAACTGAATTTTAACACATTACTTGAACTTAGGTTCTAAATCTGTATTCAGACACTCAAAGCAGTGAAAAGATTTTTCAGAAGTGCTGAGACTTGAAATTTGAGTCCAGTTTGAGTTGGTGGAAAACCTGCCACTTCTGGAACCCAGACCACTGATCAGATGGATCTGGATATGGATCTAAACTGTAATTTGCAAACATTCATCTCAACATAAATATCCAGACCATGGAAAATCATAATTTTAAAGATTTACTTTTCCTCACATTTCTTAATGAGTGTTATTCAACCAAAGCTGTTTAATTCCCAAACCCCTCTCCTTGCTGCGTCTGAAGGCAGAGATATTTAATGGATTTGTGGCTTCAGGATGCCAACTACATTTAGGGGCATTTGTAAGAACAATAAATTATGTTTTTCTCAGGTAAAAGCTTTCCTGTAATATTTGATGCTGGTGCCTTTGATCCTCAGCACTGGGCAGTCAATGTGGGAGAAGGATGCAAGGATGCTAAACTTCATTGATTTCAATGGGAAAGACATGGCTTTGCCATTGCCATGTCTGAAGGTGCTACCCTGGATACTTTGTGACCTTTCCACCTTCAGAGAATATTTTATGGGTAGATGGTGTTCTCCCTGAGTAGAAAAGCATCATCTTCTACGTAATGTGGGCCCTGTGTATTTTAGAGAAAATGTTAAACTACTTACTCTCTTCATTTTTTCCTTCTTGCCATTTTTTGGTTCCTTTTTAGTTTTCTTGGACTCATCCCACTGCTCTCCTCCCCCTGCTCCAAATGGAGGTGGCTTCTAATTTAAAGCTGACCTTTGCTGGGGTCTGTGCCTTCTAAGAGTGCTTTACCCTTTGTTGAAGTGGTTTTTAACTTTACTTTAGATTTAAAAAAAAGATCAGTTGGGAGAGTCTAATGCTCCCAATTCAGCTTTTTTACTAACAGTGCAAGTTAAAAGTCAGCATGGCTGAGAATAAGGGATACAGGGCAGAACATGAGCAAAGGAAAGTGCATATTGATGCACCAGAGTAATGCAGAGGAACTTTTTCACTGAGGTGGTCTCATTGTTTCTGAATAGTGTCCTCTAGGTAAGGATTGAATATATTTTTTGCTCATCATATCCAAAAATCTCTTGAAGGTGTTGTAAGAGAGCACCAAATCTCCATGACCTATATTAAACTTAGAAACCCCACTGGGGTCTGGAATGTTCATCCTCAGATATATATTGAAATTCCTATAATTTTTATTTAAAAAAAAACTGTACAACTCTCGTGTCTCTGATAACATCTGCTATGCTCTCATCTTTGCCAATCAAGTTCACAATTTGTAGGGTTTTTTTTAAGAAAAGTATAAATTCACTTGAAAAAAAAATGGAGGAGGGACATGGAAGCAGTGGTGGGAGGGAGGACGACAAGGAGGTTAGGATTTTCCACTCAATTAAAATTCAATTTTTATGTCAAGTAGCATTTTATATATTTCTTCAGAGCACGTTTCTTAAGTTTAATTGTGAAGGTTTAGGCTTGGCAAAACCGCTGTGTCCAATTCCCTACGTGTGTGTTTGTTTTGAGATTTATTAGGAAGTGGATGTGCATCTGGTGGTTTCACTCATACAAACTATTTTCATTCAGATGAAAGTCTTCTGAAGGACACCAGACCTGTAAAGCCTCCTGGGGTCTCATACTGACTTGGATTTTATGACAACACCATGTTGAATTTCCACAAAGGTTTTAATCCCACTCCCTAACATCAAAAGGAGACTGATTCATAAAACATTACTTCTATTTTTTTTTTTCTTTCCTTAGAATCTTGCTATAGATCTTTTGGAAATGGAAGTAGATATTGTGTGTTGAATTGATTTGTAGTAAAAA
>VYXD01015756.1:121334-140043 GCA_013397195.1 Hylia prasina | reverse complement strand
AAAAAAAAAAGAAATCCAGCCCTCGAAATGTAAGTAAGTATTGGCCTGAGAGAAACGTCTTGGCAATTGACAAGTTTAATTCCTCAAAAATCAAAAAATAAGGGTAAAGAACAAAAAAAAGTGCCCATAAAATACATGAAACAGATGAATTTCTGTAGCTGCAACATTAATATATCAACACTGTCAAAAAGTCATAATTGTCTCAGCACTGTAACATTATTTATTTAATATTGAGAAGCTATTATTGCACTCTAGTTAAGAAAAAACACTCTTACCTTAAAAATGCATGAAAATAATATTAAAAATTAACACTAAAACTATACAATGTGGCAGTAGGAGGCTCAGCAAATTGATAATGGAATAGGGAGACTTTCAAACCAGGTCAGAAACTACTACATGATATCTTTTTGATGACATATGAGAGATGAGACATAAAACATGCCCATTTCCTAGGAAAAAAAATGAGCCCATTTGTAGAACTTTGCCATCAAATAAAAGCATAAAATACTGAAAGATGCCTACAAGTCCTGAGGCCGAGCATGGAGTAAGGGACTTTGCAGAGTGAGCTTGGCTTTCTTTTGGAGCAAGCATTAACTACAGCATGCTGACAGAGGAGCATAATGAGCATTCAGGGCTCCAATAAATGTGATGTGGATGGAAATGTACAAATCACAAATCCCAAACAGGAGATGTTCCACTGGTACTAACTGTTCACTTAAGTGATGCCTCGACTGTTCATGTTCACGTGGCAGCGGGGCCTGAATGCGATCAGCCAGTTTGTCTCACTGCACTAGATGTGTTGTTAAATAGAAACCTGTTGTAAAATCCATGTGCCTTCTCCAGCTCTCTCCTGAAAGCCTGAAGGAAGCTTTATCTGTAAAGAATTTCACCACTGATGCTGAGTCTGACCACAGTGGAAGTACCAGCTCCTCAGGGCAATGGGGTGGGTTTCTTGTTTCGACTTGGGTTTCAAATGGCCTCTGCTCAAATTGCCATGCTACTTCCATCATTCATGTAATATTTTATTTGCAAGATGGGAATAGTGTCTTTCTACATCATCCAAAAAGGGTTCTGTGCTGGAAATCCTGTGCTGTTGAGAACCTGCAGAAACAGAGAATGAAAGAGTAAAAGTACTTGTCCATAAAAGTGAAGGAATTGAGATACATGACATGTGTGGTTTGTAGAATAGCTGAAATTAAGCTTGATATCACTTTCTTGACAGAAAGTATCACAAGGTATCACTTTCATGACAGAAAGATGACAAAGTTGTAGTGACATTACAAAGTAAATAACAGACTGCTACAAACCTGTATATGCTCCATTGTTTTATTCCACAGTTTCCTCTACCATTTAAAAATTACCCCTACCTATCAACCCTTTCAACTTTCCTGCTGTTGTTCTTGCACCCACTGATCCATCTTTTATGGTGTATTCTTTATTCTTCCACGGAGTGTTTCAAACCAGCGACTGGAAAGTATCTTTAGTCAGTCACATTAATTTCAAATTTCCTTGAAGAACTTTCTTGACCAAGAACAATCTCTTCTTAAGCACTTAAATTTGCAACTCTTTAATTTTTCTCCTTCATTCTGTACCTCCCTGAGTTCAATTCTGAAAGACTATTTGTGTCTCTGAACTGAGTTTTTTCTCTCTCATAATTTTGAACTTATTTTTACATTCTTGGGTTGAGGATCTGTATGAAACGATTATGAGGTTTCACGGGACAAAAGGATGCTCTAGCACTGAAGTGACCTAATTTTGGAAACATTCATTTTGTGGAAAGTGTTTTTTTAACACCCCAACTAAGCCCAACAGTGTGTTTGCGTTTGATGCATGCAGAAGCACGGAGAGAACAAAACTCCCACCTAGTTTTGTTGTGAAACATCATCAAAGACAAAAGAAAATACAGTTGAAGAGGAATGATTATCAAATATAGCATTTTCTTTCTGTTCCTTTTGTAGAGGGTGCTGCCCTGCCTGTACCACTCTGACCCCAGCTGCTTACAACTAGAATTATCTAATAGTCTTTCTCTTCTGAATAGGATTTCATCAGAACAACCAGATTTTGGGTTCAGCCTTCAGATGTCTTTGTTTTAGTGTAACTTGTAGAATGGGGTGTAGCTCCAGAATATCTTTATTTTGGTACTTCATTCTACTTATTCTTCTTAAAACATGAATATTATGGTTCATAGAAAGTGCATTATTATTATAAGTAACAATTGTAGGGGAAAATGACAGTGGTGCTTAAATGAAGCTTGCATAGCAGGCACCAGCCATCTGTGCTATGGCAGTACTGTTTGTATTTTAATGTTTAAACATACAGCAAAGATAATTAAGAATAACTATAATTAAAAATGATTACAACAAATTACTTTTCCCTCAGCAGTGATGTGTGCCTGTAACTTATAAGTTACTTGATGCAGTAACCCTTTGGTAAGGCAGATAGGATAGCTTTGCAACTCCCACCCTGTTTCTGACAGTTCATAGATTTTTCAGGGGCTTTATTTTTTTTTTTTCCCAAATGATGAAAGAATTTTACATACTGGGCTTCATACACCTATTTGATGCGCAGTAATTATCACTGATTTTTCGTTCTTCATATCAGAATCTTCACTGTCTTTATTTTTTTTTCTTTTTCCTGAGACAAGATTAAAAGTAGCATATTTCTCAAGCTCTGGAAATAAAATGACAAGAAAAGAACACAAACTCACACATTTATTTTCATTTTCAAAGAAAAATATTAATATTTGCTCTTGACAAAAAGAAAACAAAATTTGAAACAGAAAGAACCCAACTTTTAGGATAAATTAATGCCATATCTCTTGTAACTTCCTATGCCTAAGAATAATAAGCACATTTTGCAGCCCCATTTGTATAAAGCTCTAACTTCTCCCCTTGTGTTGTTTCCTGTGGATTCTGTTGATGGGTCCTTGGTGTCTCTCCTCATGGAGATGATCATATTTAAAGTACATAAGTAGGTTAAAGACACTTTTTCTTAACCAATCACGAGCAGAATTTCAGTTTCTGAGCACCACCTTTTGAAGATATAAATGGACAAAAAAAGAGAACAGTTCCTGCGGCTGGTTGTGGAAACGCCTTCCTGCTCCAATTCCACCATGTCCTTAGGCACAAGGTGAGATGCTGCATGGAAGTTGGATGTGGCCAGACCATGGGTGCAGGCTGAGAAACCACAAGGTGCCCTGATGTTCCTGTGTTGCAGACAAAAATCTACATCTTCTGTGAGATTCCTCTGTCATCCTTCCTAATCACTGAACATGCCCTTGGGTTTTGGTGCCAAAGGCTCAACACAAAAGGCAGCAAAAGCTTGAGAGGCCGAGTTTCATTTCAGAATCAGAGCTCTTCTGGTTCAGGAGGTTTTTGGCTTTCTTAGAAAAAATTGGATTGTTGCTGAACTGATTGCATATGAGGCCATTTGTCTGTCCATCACATGTC
This sequence comes from Hylia prasina, assembly GCA_013397195.1. Lineage (NCBI taxonomy): Eukaryota > Metazoa > Chordata > Aves > Passeriformes > Sylviidae > Hylia > Hylia prasina. The sequence goes on along the minus strand of VYXD01015756.1, from coordinate 136,594 downwards.
AGTTTAGATGGAACATTTTTTAGCAACTCACTCAATACCTAGTTTTTTGTGAGGCAAATATAACTTAGTGCCACAACTGCCATGAGGTGGCTTGCAATAATTTCAGGAAGATTCCAAGGTAATTTGACAGATGAACAAACAAAGGGTCAACATTTACTTACACCTACTTGGCATTTTTGAGGCAGAATCAGAATGGTGGGTCAAGAGTTCCTTCATTGATAGAATAAGAAAATAGAATATAAAAAAAGAGAGAAAACTTTTGTCCAGGCTGCTGCTCATTAAAGACATCTCTGCCTCATTGGCAAATCTTCTAAGAAAATTGTTTTGGACTACCACCTCTGCTTACTTTCCAAAAACTGATAATTGCCATTTTGAGGAAATAATCCTCTGAAATTGCTCCAGAACTTAGCTGTGTTTGACTGGACATCAGTGGTGTGGCCTGGTGTAAAGACAGTGATAGGTGAATTAAAAGGCACATCTTTGTAAATGATGGCACTCCTCTTGCCCTGAAGGTGACAGAGGAGTTATGCAACCTCAAAGGAAGCTCAGCTGTGGAGAACTGAGTGGTTTCATTGCATGCTGGTCACTTAGATTAACAGAAGGAAGGGAATATGTAAGTGGGATATGAATAAAACATTGCAATAATGTGAAGAAGAATCCAAATACTTTTCCAAACCTAATGTTTTATTTACCACTCTAAGTAGTTTAGTGCTGTTCTGGCATGTAATATTTGATGGGTATTATGTTTTATAAAGTTTGCATTGATAAAACTATCTGCCTTTCATACAGAGGAACCACATGTTCTCCTTGCTGGAGAATAATATTACTCCATAAGGCTGATTATAGCTCTATTTGAAATTCATTTCAGATTTAAATGGTGTTGGCCAAACTGAGCCCTGGTGCAAATCTGCTTGTTCCAATGGAACTCCACCAGAGGAATGTTTGACCCTATGGGTTAATGTAATGAAAAGATAACAGCATACTGTATGATCACATAAATTAAAGATGGGAAATACCAATTAGGTCAGCTAGTCCTTACCCGGGGGACCAATTTAGAGTGTTCCCTACTCTCTACTCTTGAGTGCTTTGCATTGTTTTAAGAAACTCATGCAATAAGACTCCTGTCTTGGGTGACTACACAGTAGTCCATCAGATATCACCACTAAAAAAATGGTTTTTTCAACATTCATCTCAGATTTTTTTTTTAATTATCAAATTTGTCACAAACTTTCTGATTCACTGTAAGCAACAGTATTTTGGTATTTTTTTTTCTATTGGCTTTTCACAAGATAGATACCACATGTTTTCAATCATCACTTACCTTGGGTTCAGTCAGAAATAGAATCCAGGAGAATTATTATTATTGTTATTATCATTATTATTATTATTATAAATTGCCTAGGTCAAATAAGAATTAAAAAATATATTTTTGTCCTCAAAGATGAAAAAGACATGGAAAAGACCTGATATTATTTCTGTTGTTCCTACTGTGTTACGGTTGGTTGTTTGTGGGTTGTTTTGAGAGGAAGATGGAAACAGAAATACACAAGCAATTAGGAAAGGTTTTACTCTCATCCCAGATAACTCCAAGTAGTACTGGAGATTCCAGGCTCAGATGAGATAAAACCCAATTTCCGGATGCGCCTCCACCCTTGTTTGCTCCTGGCTACAAGGCTAACACAGACATTCAAGCTGTCGTGTACCAGAGTGGTGTCAGAATGTGACTTGGGCAGCAAAACTTGGTGTCTGAGCAGTGCCACGACAGCAGTGAGAGCTTTTCTCCAGTGCCACTGGGTCATCACACAAATACCTTCCTCCTGAGCTTGACCTTTCCCTCAAAACAAGGGTCCCCACTCTCTAAATGGAGATCACCCAGAGTGTGCTAAATAAATTCAGGAGTTGTTTAGAAATTGATTGGCTCAGTTGTGTCTCCTGCTGCTGCCACAGTACTTTTTGTCCAAGGCAGACTTCAAAAATTGGCTTTGGCCTACCTGGCTTTTCCCACAGTATAGTATAACACAACAGCTAATTAACTTTGGGGTCTTCTATTTCAGAGTTTATATTGTACCAGGTTAAGTATTTGATCAGGTAGTACAGTGCCTGATAATGTGAATTATTCATAATTTCGGGGGGGGGCACTCATACAGCCCAACTTTGATCCCTAATTTTTAAATGATTTGGTTTAGATGAGGAGCCTAATTTCACAGAAATCCTAGTACAGCCAATGCAACGTCAAAGACAACTTCAGAAACCAATTTTAAACTAATCTAAGTTTTCTTTCACTGTGGTTTGCCCCCAGAGGATTCTGCTTTTGCCAGAAGTCAGGTCCCCTAAGAGAGTTACCTTGAATAACTTGCTTGCTTACATGCCTTTTTGAAAAGGTGGAAGAAGGTGCTGAGATACGTGTAATAAGTCATTTAATAATAATGGTAGCGGTAACTAGAGAAAAGATTTTTTTAAAATATGCATATCTATCTGAAAATACAGATCTGAAATGACTGAAAAACAGAAAGAATGGAGAAAGGTGAGGGAAATAGAAACAGGCCGAAAAATAGAAAAGAACAGTATCTGGAAAGAATCCAAGTAAAATCAATTAGGGTAACTGAAAGGACTTAAAAGCACTGGAATATTAAAGTTAACATTATATTAATATTAAAGTTGATTTTTCAAGGCCCACAACATCAGAAATGAAAATATATTAATATTATGAGTTATATATTGCTTAGAAAGCATACAGTAAGTTTTCCTTGATTCATGAGCTCTTTCTGCAGGACTGTCATTAGCCAGAAGCCCCTTTGTCACAGAAAGCATTAGAACTCTTTTTTTTAAACTGAATTAATTGAAGGAGGGATTACAGTTTTAGAACCACTGTTGCAATGGCTGTTGGGCAAAATAACAGGCAGCCAGTCAGGTTGTTGTCTGCCCTGAGTTTTGTTCAGGTGTGACTGAGCTGCTGTCTACATCTCCCCATATCCTGGGCTGATACCAGGAATGACAGGAAAACGAGAGGCTGCCAGTCCTCCCACCATAACCCCTCCTGCCACTGCACATCCCAGTGATGCTGTGAGACACAGCAGCTCTTTTTTTGGAACCACACAACTCCCTAACAGGTTTTACAGTTGTTTTACAGCCCCTTTTCCTTTTGTTGTCGCCTCTGTGTTGCAGGATGACTCCCAGCCTGTGCTAGGGGCCAAGCTGATTTAATTTATGTAAGATATACATGTTGAGAAGTGAGAACACGGAGTTTAAAAATGACTAACATTGTTTCAGACAGAGTGCCAACATCCCTAAATTGCCTACCTTTTAGATCTACATTCATGAGAGAGAGGAGGAAAACAGAGGATGGCACTTTGCATACTGTTTCACATGTTCTAATAATACACCATAGACTCTTAGTTTTGCAGAAAGCATCTGCTGAATTTCTGTATAAAAAATTAATAAGAAAGATAAGATGTAATGAAAAGCGGTAAAGATTAGAAATTCTAAAGATAAATCTTATTTATCGTACACCTCCTTGAATAACTATGTTAGGTTTTAGTCAGGGCAATGACCAAGCTTAGATACACAATAAAAAATTATCTTGGGTCAACTTAAATTAAAAATGATCAATTTTCCTTTAACATTTTGAAACACTAAACCAAATAATTTCAGTTCAAATTAAATGTGTCATTCAGATTGAAACAAAAAGGTTTGTTTAGCTTCTTGTCTTCCATTGGCTTTGTTAAAGCATGGGAATATTTAAAATACGAAGGTTGTACATTTGTAAGTCAAACGACATCTAGATTAAAATGGGTCCGTCTTTCATTTCATAGCTACCAGAAAACAATATTTCCAACTTTCTTTTCATACTTTCTTACTACCAGTTACCTGGAATTGTCACACTCTTCTTGACACAAATAAGCTTTTTTTGTTTGTTTTCGTTATGAATAAATTTTTCAGCTGTGAAATTTAGAAGGAAAATGTTAAATGTCATGTATGCATTCAGTAGCCTGAATACAAAACACACAGAGAATAACTATATAGACATTTATACGCATTTATGCCATAATTTCAAGGACCTATTGATTATCATTTAGCTTTCATAAAGCTTGAGAACAAAAGAGATGTTTTTGAAGGAAATCTCTGCCTAATCAAGAACCTGAATAAACACATGAATGCCTATTATCCTTCATATGGAATTTCACGAAGTAGTCATCAAATAAAATAGTTCTTCAGGACGTAGGACTTGTATAAAGTTCAAAAGGAATGGCTGGTAGTACTGATGTTATGTATCCATAGCTTTGTATCATGTCTATGTGCTTTCATTTCTTTCCTGAATTTTTGAGATTTTAATATTCTTGATAAACGCTGGAACAAATTGCCTTGTCTTCAGCCATAAACTGTGCCATATGGAATGGTTCCAAGCCCTTGTGGCTCAAGCCATGTTGTGGGGAACCCTCTCCAAGGAAGAAAAATTTACCAGAGAGTTCCTGATTTTGGGATCTACCAAGGCAGTTGACAGATAATTGATTCTAATCCAAACGCTCCCGAAGAGATTTTTTTTTTCTCTTATGAGCTTCTCAGAAGCTTATAATGTCCCTAACATGGGATACTTGACAAGGGATTTCCAAAAGTTGGTAGGCAAATGTTGACTGGTGCTAGACTCCTGGTGTGAAGGAGATTGATTCCTGAGCTGTAGAGTTCTTTCTCATTTTGCCCTGTCACTTTTTCTTCCCCATCCCCTGTAAAACCTGTTTCTTTGTGTTGAGACTACAACTTAATGCATGAAATCGAATCATTTGTCTTGCACTTGTTTTCAGTAGCTTATTGTAACTTTGTGTGATTTGACCTTTGTCTTCCTTTCTCCTCTCTGACTTACACATCCCGTGCTTTGTTTTTACCCTATCTTTAATTTTTATAATGGTAGACATTTCATATTTCCTTAGGCTCTGAGACTGCTGAGTGTTGCATAAGATCATATTACTGCTCAAGTGAAAAAAATCAGTGAGAAAGCTCAGAGCTGAGGAAAAGGCCGATTTCTTGCTTTTCTTTAGTTGCTACAAACCTTGGTTATTGACAAAAACTTCCTTGTATACAAAAGCACAAGGGGGCAGCATTACATTAAAATAAATTGTTGCACTCTGTGTGTGTGTGTGTGTGTGTGTGTGTGTGTGTACTGAGGAATAATCATGTAGGTAATGTTAAGGTTACAGAAAGAAATTGTTATTTCAATTTGTTCAGACTGCCTTATTAGTTTACTTGTCCTGATGGCATTGGTGAGCTAGAGGAAAAAAATTCTGAGGCCATGCAGAGTTTCTTACTTATTTTCTCATGTGTGGCAGATCCTTCATACATCTTCCTTTCTCTGCTTTCCCTCATCAATAAATATTTATTTGTGTTTTAAGGACCAGCACAGCTTTTCAGAAGACTTTCATGACTAGTTGGCATGAATAGCAACTCTTTGCTTCCTCATCAATGCAGGACAGGCTCTGGACTGCAAAGGATTTCTGCCAGCCTTGAAAACTTTCAAAATTGATCATCATCAGCTGATCACCATTGGAAAAGACCAGTTGAAATGGTTTGTTCTGTTGTGGCAATGCTTGTGTTAACACCGTGCAACTGTCTTGATTCTCATAAATGTGGGTTTGGGTGGAAATACTTCACTGTAGAAGTTTACCTTCAAAGAGCAAGAATGTTCTTAGTGACTTTGCTGTGTGTGTGTGTGTGCCCACATGTGGTTCATGCCCACATTGTTTTCCTGTCTTTCATTGCAAACTGTTGTTTTCCTGATTTTGAGTAACTGAAACCCCCAGTGTCTTTTTGTATGGAATTAATCATCTGGAACCACTTCCTAAAACCTGAATGCTGCTACTGTAGATTTGTCACTTTCAGCTGAAATTGCCTGCAAGCTCTGACTGCTCTTTGCTGGGAGAGTCATTTTGATGCTGCACCCAAAGGATGTAATCTAGTAAATTTTTTGCAGGAGGTGTAGTGCCAAGGATGGCTAATTTAAGTGACTCCATAATGGTTCAAAATATCTGAAATACGAAAGTGCATTGGCTGTATTTTTGGTTTTCAACTCTACTTAGTTTTAGAAAAGAGGAATTGTACACTTAGGGACAAGAGTAAATGCCAGCTGAAAGAAGGGCATCATTGTCTAGGGAAGGGTGTCAGTATTTGTTTGCAAAGACCTAACACCAGCTATTATTTGGGTTTTATCTCTAGGGATGCAAATATTTTCCATATCATTTGGCATCACCTTCTGGAAGCACACCAGGGAGTATTGTGTAATTCCACTTGTGTGAATGACTGCTTCCACCTGTGTTAATGTGTCCACACATCATTCTCACAGTCTCTTATATAATTCACTTCTGGAAAGGAGAGTTAAAAAGGCTCTTCCAAGGCCTCACTCTCAAGAGGCTGAGACTCCCTCACCAGTTAGAGGTTGATGGTATTCTCTTTCCCAGGGTAGTCTCAGAAGAGAAACAGAAATTAGTGCACTGCATAGTTATGTGCACCTGTTTTAACTAAAATTTTGCTCAGATGAACACTAAAAAATTGGTGTCTGGCTGTTAGCCACACCTGTAACCACGAATGCCATTAATCTTTGACAATTGTCAGTCCTCCATTTCAGGAATTGACTGCTGCTTCCTTTCCTTGCCAGAAAGGCCTGAGTGGTTTATAAAATGGGGACTTCAGGACTGAACTGCATAAAATTGAAAGGTTGGTAATAATTTTTTTTTAAATTTATATATTTTTCTCTTGGTACGCTCAGAATCTAGAAAGATGATAGAGCACTCTGTTTCAAGAAGGAAAATTTATGATAATAACTTCAAAAATATTTGAGAGAATACTTTTATTGCCCTTTTTCTTCCAATTCTCTCATTAGGTGAAAAATAAACATTTATTTTGAAGCCAAATGAATGGGTCGCATCACTCAGTTTGAGTTCTGTCACCATGTTGCTATTATAAGTAATCTGACTATGAACTTTGGGCTTAGAAATGGTTTTATTACTATAAAAATGTTTCCTTTCCTTTCAACAAACTTGCATCTTTGTATTTCACTCTTTCAGCTGGGTTTTTGACCTGTTATTATGTTAAGTTTAGCCTTGTGTACTTGGACTATTTTCCCTTGATTTTTGTGCTTGGCAACAGTGAGAGCCTCTCTCAGCTCTTTTTATTTTTTCCCCAAGTTTTTAAAATGCCACCTTCCCACAGTTTTGGAAATCTATTTGCATTATTGTAGCTCTCTTTTCTTCATTAAAAACCCAAAACAAGCAATTGTATGGCAGACCATTTTGGAGAATTTCTCTCTTTTTTTCTACAAAGAAACATAACAGTTGATACCATCTGCCCCCTTTTTTCACATGGGTCAATAGGTGTTGAGGTTATTGAGTCTTTTAGTCATATCAGATCATCAAAGAGATACTTTTTTTGCTCAAGAGAGATTATTGGTGTGCATCTTACCAATCCCATCTGCTTCTCTAAGACGTGGTTTATATCTATATGTTCTGGTATCTTCTGTCTGGAGATCTGAACAGGAATTTTATTTCTGTCTCTCCATCTCCCTTCTCCCCAAAAAGGTTGATTCTGATATGAATCTAGTGACATGAGTCAGCACACACCTTGTGTTTTACTGCTTCTAGGGGAGGCTCATCCTTGATGGAATGCCTGAGACTCCTCTCCTCTTTCCACAGTAACACCCTATTGAAATCCAGCTTTAGTTACTTGCCTCAGCAAAAGTATAAAGAACTGTTAAATAATAATAATAAAAAAAGTTGTAAAGAGAATTATTTGTAGAAAAAAAGAAAAAACACAAAATCCCCACAAACCCAGTTGTAGTCCAAGTATCATTTGATTAATTTTTTTTACAGTTTTATTTTTATTATTTTCATTTATTTTGATTTTTTTTTTCTACAATATTGTCTTACATTTGATTCAGGTACAGTAGTATTCCTTCTACATGAAGTACTTCCCATTCAGAGCTGTTAACTGAGATCAATAAGTTGGGTTAGCCTGAGATTTAGGACACCATATCTCTGGAAGAAGAACAAACACCAACTATTGAAAGTCCTTTGGCTGAGAGGCAAAAGCCAGGCATCTAAAAGTAAGGAGTTATTTTGTTCAGTTTTGCCAACAAAACTCATCTTTTGCTTTTTCACATTTATGGGGGTCTAGGTGTCGACTTTTCTCTGGGACACTTAAGCACTACTTCCAGTTTGAGGTTTTTTAGAGGGCTGGGTTGAACAGCATGACTTCTATCTCTAAAAATGAACTCAGCATCAAGATTTAATTCACAGTTTGTTTCTTTGACTTAGCTCTTCCTTCCACTCAAACAATATATGCTCAATAATTATTTTTCTAAAAAAATCCACAGCCACTGTCACCTTCCCCCAGTTTATGGGTCATTTTCTACCTCTTATAAGCTGAAGGCAAAGGAGATGCCATTCTCCAGCACCTGGATTCTGAAAATACCTCAATATTAGGGCGAAGCAGCTCATAAAAATCTTGGTTTTGTTGAAAAAAAGGTCTTTTCCAGATGAAACAATCCCATGATTCTTTCCCTTGGTTACCTGACTCCTCTCACAGTGCGTTCAGGCTGCAGTGAGGTTGTGTGCCAGGAAAAGCAACATTCTCTCAGCCACTGCAAAGAGCCAGGTGCTCTTTGAGCAATTCCAGGGAAGTTATCAAGACTGGGAAATCATCACTGCATAGTGTAGTGTAACACGTGTGTCTCACTACCATGTTATACATAAAACTAATGTGTCCTTGATAAATTAGGAGGCATTTTTTCCTCAGCACGACATAACATTCTGGAGTGTCCAAAAGGCTACTTAATCCTTACATGCAATTTGTAGGCAGCTTCTCAAATTTTGTTGTCTTTTTATGGTGAGACTTTATAATAAATAGGCTTGTTCTCGAAGTAAAAATAAAAACTAAAAACATGGACTATTAGATGTTCAGTAAGGTTGATGATGTAAAGGAAGAGTAAAGAACACTTGGCTTCTGCCTATAACTGAGAATAGAGCTAAAGAATTGATCTATTATTCAGAGGGGCTGCCCTTTGTCATACCCATTGACTTTGGGCTACATATCCAGGTACTTAAGTGAGATAAATTTTAACATGCAAAACTAGAAGTGATTTTTGACATGGGCTCCCATTTTTTCCCTTCAATTTCTCCCTTTTCAACTTTTCACTTTCTTTTTTAGTTGATTGCTTTTCTAAACTTAACCAGGTCTTAAAGTCTTAATGTAATATTTTGTTATACTTTTTTTTCTTTTGAAATTAATGATTTTAAATAATACTAGATTAGTTCCTCAGGTTCTTTTGGCTTTCATAATGGAGACATGAGTGTTAGGGAAAGATGGGTAATATTGTTGTGTGTTAAATTCATTTTATTCTCTCTTCTAACTACTGGAGAAAAGGCAAATCTTCTAATTAATGAAGAAAGGCTGATTTGTATAAACTTATATATTCCTTAGGGGTTTTAAGAGGAGCCAGTGGGCTACATATCTGTGTTTAAAAGCACAGGCATTTTTAGCTTGTGTGTGTTATTCAACTGTGCAGTGCAAAATTTTGATCTAGAAAGTCATTCTGGTTCAGATACATAGAAAAAAGTCCTGAACAATGTAGAGAAGAGATTCCTTGGCCCAGGCTGAGTGAGCTGACCATCTTTGCCAGCAATCCTCACTACAACATGGGCATTGGGTGTGTGGGGAATCTTGTTTTTGAAACCAGCTCCAAGAGAAGAGACATGTTTAAGGGCTTGTGAGTTCAGAATTAAAACCCCTCTTCATGGACACATTTACTATTCAAACTTGAATGTGACACTGAACCTCCATGTGCTTTCCTATGGGTAAAAATGGATAGCCCTTCCTTCAGAGAATGATATCAAAAGCTTTCTGAAGAAGAAACAGTTCTGTAAGACATTCTGATATCAGAGAAATGGATGTTTTACAAAGAAGAATAGTTGTTTACCTGAGCTACAGAGGGAAGGCAGGCAGACATACAATTTGTCATAGGAACACAGTTCTAACTATGTATGAAGGAAACAACTGCTACCCTCCCTGCAATTTGCATGGAGTATGCATAGGATAGTAGATTATATGTTTCTCCTTTCCTAAATGTAAGAAAACTCTGTACTCTCTTCAAAAGGGAGTACCTCCAGTTCCTCTGCATTTGTCCCTCTTTGGCCACAGACATTATTGAACTTATTCTATTAATGGAAGGCATGTTTCAGGAAGTTGATGTTGCTCAAGTGTGTCAGTCCCCTGCGCTAGACCCTTAAAAGCATGGAATTACCAGATTCAGAGACACCTCTTAACCTCCCCTCACACCCACACAGCATGTCTCTATTGACAGTGACAGATACTGCATCTTAATAGGGAACCTACTTCAGCCTCCAGCAGAGAAGGAAGCACTCTACTCATTAATCTCCTTCAGAGTATAGTCTGAACCCTTATTTACAGCCTCAGCAACATTAGCAAGCGCTCTGTGTTGACATATGCACACAGGTTAGGCGTGTCAGGCAGTATGAGCTGCTGGGGGAAGCTGATGTTTTAATGAAGGCTCTGCCTCCTCCCCGTCACGGGGAAGCGCTGCCTGCTTCTCCGCTCGCCATCTGTAAAGCAGCATCCCAATGGCATTCCTCATCAATCCAAGCCCACCCCCCCTGCAACAAAATACCAAACGGCTCTGGTGAGAGGCTTCAATCAGCTGCTTCTTCCTGTGGCAGTGGACAAGACGTGGAAACCTGGAAAAAGAACAGGTGTTTATACAAAATGTTCTCTCTTTCTGTGGTGGTCATTTAATGCCTTAAGTTTGAGCTTTCATGCATTTCAGACTCTGTGCTGCCCAGGGGTGCAGCTCTGAGCTCACATTCAGTGTCACTCAGCTCTGCACAGAGCAGGGACGCAAAAGAAATTCTTGTCCTGCTGAAGACCAAGGACAATTTTCAGGCCGCAAAGCACAAAACAAGGGGGCTGAGGGGAGGAACAAGAAGGATGGGACCTCACAATCTGAAGCTGTAACTGGACAATTAAACCCCAATGTGCAAATGGACCAAAACTTATAAAAGTGTGAGACTTTGTGACTGCTCAGCCATTTTGTGACTCTTCTTAGTCCACCTTGGGTGCAGCCCTGGCCAGGCTCTTGTCCTGCCCAAGGTGTAGCCTAAAGGCCTTTCAATAAATATCTACTTTATTCTCTGGCTCTGTCCAGTCTCCGTTTCAGATCAGCCTTCCCAAGGCATCACAGTTATATGATCTGTGTTTGGGCCTTTCCACTCATGTTTGATGGGAAGCACTGCTTTTTTTCATCTGCCAAGACAGGGCAAAAAAACACAAAAACAAACAAAAAAAAGCCCCCACCACCACCAAAACAACAACAACAAAAAAACCCCACCTAAAATAATTTCAGAAGCTTGTATGTATGAATCACTCTTTTTTAACAAAAACCTGATCTGGGCAAAACCAGTGCAAAGTCTTGAATGTTCTGCAGTTGAAATCCTTATGTGGGAGATGTACTCAGAAAATTGGATAAGCAAATAACTTTGTGTTTTTTACCACCTACATTTCACAGTGCTAGGAAAAGTCTAGGTGTTAGTTGAAAGCTTATCATATGCTAAAAATGTAATACTGTCAATGCTACAAAAGGGCCTGTTTGTTTTGAGCTGGTTATCTGTACTAAGGATTAGGAATTTGTTATTTTGGTAGGGCTTAAAGAAAACTGAGTGATGCTCTGGAAGAAAAAGGTAATGTTTAATTTAAAAACAAATATTGCTTATAGTATTAGAGGGATACTGCACACTAGAAATACGATGCCAGTACTCAAAATCAAAAAAGCATTGTGGCTGGTGCATGAGACTAGAAAGTCTCAGCTTTGGCAAGGTCTTCCTCTTGCAGTGATTTCTCCAGGAGCACATCCATGCAAATGAGCTGACTCAGGATGGATTGGCTTTCAAAGTAGATCTCTAATGTGCTTTCCCTGCTACAGCTTCCTAGAACTCATCCAGGCTGGTGGATTTGGAGGGTGAGACGTTTGGCTTGTCTGAACACACCTGTGTAAAAGCACCTGGGGAAATTCTGGCACCTGAAGGAGAACTGGGTGAGGTGTTGCACTTCAGAGAGTCACACAGGTGAGTGGTTGGACGTACAGCAATGTTCTGCCTGTGTTCTCACGTTAACTACAGGGATTGAAAAGGACATCTGGTAGCCTGATTCCTCCTATGATGTCCCATCCTGCCAATAATATTGACTAGCTAAGCTCTTCTCAGAAGAAATAGTGCTAGTTTCTTTAACAGGATAGGGACAGACCCGAGGGAGAATGGAAAGTAACCTGAATGTCACTCCTACATATAGGGCCATATATTCTGAACTCATGACTCTTGGTCTTGCTATGGTTTGTATTAACCCATTTAATTTAATACAGATGGGTCTCTATCTCTTGCTGTGAAATTCACTTGACCCTTCCTTGCTCACCTATATAAATTCCAATATAGATTTTTTGAGGGATATCATCTGAAATGTTTTATTCATGGTACAAAATCATACATTAGTATCACTGTGTCTGATCCTTTGAATAATGATTGCTTGAAAACATGCTTTTTATCTGATCAAATGCTTAGCAGCTCCATATTGGATAAGGGTTATGGGCCATTAGCCACTAGATACAAGACATCCCTTAAAACGTAGGAGGATAGACACGGTAACTTCTCCAAATTTATCTTAAATTTTCTCTAATACTTCATTAACTGGATTAGGGTCACCTGCTGTGTTTAACAGCATTATTCTGTATTGTTCCAATAGCCTGCAAGGAATAAGCACAAGATTTATCAATAATCTTAATTAGCAAGCAGTAATAAACTAACTCAGGGACACAGCAGCTCACCATATTTGCTTCTATGCCCCTGTAATTTTTCTGAAAACAATTACTACAATTGAGATATATGAAAGCAGATTTCAAAGAATGCACTCAGCAAAGGGTCTGAAGGAGAAGAAAGGTTTTCAGATGAGCAAAATTTTATTTATATTGGCCATAAAACTCCCATGTGGTCTTGCTGCCATGGCCCCTCTTGCAGACAGAGGCTGTTTGGAATTCATTTTCTTTGCCTTCACCACAAGTGCAGATGGTGGTGTGTAGTATCAGCAGCTTCATTTTGCAGGGAAGGATTAATCAAATGCAAAAGTCACAGAGATTGGTATCGCTGGTATTTAACAAGGCTTGGATATTAGGGAGAAAAATAATGCACTTTTCTCATGAGTTGCTCTTCAGCTCTACAATTTCCAGCATTTTTTAAAAAAGTCGGTAGTTATAACTAGCTTTTCAGAGCACCAAAAGAAAGAGTAAGCACCAATGCTTACTTCCATTCTGATTACATCATCACAACCTAAACATCCTAAAAAGAACAGAAATCCCCAAATGAGCAAAATATTCTGCATTGCCAGTAAGTCTTCTTTTGAAGGGCCCTGTGACAATGGGTAAGCTCTTGGGACACTGAAGAATAGGAGAGAGGAATGAAATTGTGGAGCCACAGTGCTGTGGAGTTTGGGCAGGATAATAGTCCCTGGGGGACCACAGAGGAGGGATCTATGAAAAGGGACAAGCCTGCTTTGTGATTTTGAAGACATTGAAGATGTTCAAGGTAACTTCAAAGTCGTACCAATAGCCATGGAAATGAGGCCTGTCGTGCTGTTTGAGTAATCCTGACAGGGTAACTCTGGCCCAGAGAGCAACCTCATCCTGTTTTTGGGACAAGACCCATATTCTCTGTTACCCTCAGCCCACAGGTCTTGTGGGCTGTATCCAGGGGCTTGGAGGGCGGCTTGAAAGGTCTTATCTAAGGCAATGCAGACCCCAAGACACTCAACATCTGGGGCTGTGCCTTCCTCAGAGCTGTTTTTGGAGTAGACAGCAGCCGCTTTATATTTGCCTAGTCAATCTCTATAAAAAGTATTACTGATGGCAATGAACCAGTCAGATTATGAAAAATATACACCTAAAAATCATTTTTGACTGTAAAGCTGCCCAGCATCGATTAAACCTTGTCATGTTTTTCTTTGTCATGCTCTCCTCACATACCTCATCACTTCTGCCTCCTTACTTGAGAAATAATATTATATCAGCTAGTAAAAATTATACTTCTTCTATGGAATATGAGCTTATTTATTTGATGCATAATAGGTAATCCATGGCTGTAGTTTCTAAGCATGTCCAGGGCTAGAATATCTGGTCTTTGCTATAAACCACCTACAAACGCACACACAGACACTCTTTCACGTGCACACACAAAAAATCCCCTGTGCACTGATTTACTGACTCTCACTCTGAGAGACGATGCATTCAATGGTTTTGGTTTCATGGTTTTCATTTCTGGTGTTGGCAGGAAATGCAGAGTGAAAGAAGCGAAGACATGGGCACAGCATTTGGCTCGTGTCCTCTCTAAATCCCAGGATGTGACCTCCAGAATCTGCTGCTAAACAATGCCGAAATTACAGAGAAGGGAACTGGCTCTGCCACTTTAGAACCAGCACAGGATTTGTAAGGCAAGCTTTAGTATCTGTGGAAAAAATACCTAGCAGAGGTACTTGGACACTGAGAGCTTGTTTCTAGTCAGCATCGCACAGCAAAGAATTATTACGTCTTGCGATTATTTTTTATTTACATACACATCAACCTGACAAAATGAGGTTTATGCTTTCTCCACTTTTTAGTTTCCAGCTGACTATCATTTTCTTTTAAGATTAAATAAGTAATTTATTGAACTGTAACATCAAGTATTTATTAGGAAATCGCTGGGTAATTTTAACTGTATCTTTTTTTAAAACATAAATCTGCATCCAAGGCCTCCAGTAACTTTGTGCGACTCTGCACCATTAATTTCTTCCAGAGTGACATTCTGATATGAGCTGAACAGATGGAATTGCAGGATTGTTCTAGCAAATTTATCATAAAAAATGCATCCGACACCTGTGTAATTTGCCTAATCATTTTCCTAATAAGCTCCCACCATTAATTATGCACGATTTCCACAATGCAATCAAGATAAAAGTAAATCTGATGACTTAATACCCTTCAAAATAATTGGTTCACCCAACACAAGGCCTCCTTTGCTTTCCATAGCCATTCCAGTTAATTAGAAAAAGGGTGCACCCTGTAGGAGTCAGCAGAACGGAGGCTGAGCGCGTGGTGGGAGGCAGGCCTGCTGGTTTTTTGGGCAGGAGTCAAGGATATTAACTCATGAAAGAGAGGAAGGGCCCCCCTGCCTCTCATTGCTGCCTCT
>VYXD01015756.1:105543-120442 GCA_013397195.1 Hylia prasina | reverse complement strand
TTTTTTGGCAAACAGGCATCTCGGCACACCTGCACGCGCACACAAACATTATCCCACTGCTGTTCCTGCTAACTGCCTGTGCGTGCTCAGGCCGGCGTCGCTTGGTGTAAACCTCAGATGTAACCATGGATACAGAACAACTGGCAATTACAAAATTTCCTCCATTTTTAATGTTACACTAATTGTGTTTGAATGTGTTTTAATGGAGAAAGGAATCAGAGGAGATGAAACAGTGCTCTCTGCATGAGGAGAAGTGGGGGTGAGAGTCTATGTCTCCTATCTTTGACAGCTTGGAATTCAAGACCAGGAAAGGTGTAGAGCATCTTGAAATGAATGTGACGTGCCTACAGGTATGTGGTGCTTCCCCAGCACATGAAATATGTGGATTCAAGTTTAGAATCCTGATGATAACACCAAAACAAGACCAGACCTGCTCATAACATTGGGAAAAACAAATCACAGCCTAACTTCAGCTTTATTTCAAGACTAAAAGATGGCTTATTATACTGCAGTGCCATTGCTTGGGATATCCTGCTAGCCAAAGGTGAAGCTTCAGGTCTTAAGCTGGTTTTGAAGACCCATGCAGTCACAGAATGCTTTCAGTTGGAAAGTACTTTAAAAACCACCTAGTTCCAACCCCCTTGCCATGGGTAGGAACACCTTACACTAGACCAGGTTGCTCAAATCCATATCCAACCTGGTCTTGACCACTTCCAGCCATGTGACATCCACAGCTTCTTTGGGCAACTTGTTCCAGTGCCTCACCACTCTCACAGTGAAAATCTTCTTCCTTAGCTTTTGTTCATCTGTGATTTGAGTGAGAACCTGTTTTTCTTCTGATCTGCATGGTATAAAATATATATGGCATACAAGGTGGTTTCTGTGCTTGTACGATGTGCAAAATGTTTAAGATAGAATGTTATTAGCCATTGTGCTCTCAGCCCTTAGGTCTGACATGTCTATTTGTGTTCCATCTCTGGCTCTGTGTCATCCAAAATTATAGGTTACGTCAACAAATTTGATTGAGGCCAGTAAGCCCTTGCAAGTGAGTGCCTCCTGAGCCAGCTGAGGAGTGGGAGGCACGCTCCAAATGCTCTTTTTTGCATTTTTAATGGTATGCTGGAGGGACATGTCCTGCCACCCTAGTTATTCTTTGCCTGGGCATCAGTCTCGGAGGTTTTCATCAGCAGAACCCAGTGGATGACCTGCCAGGGTGTGGCTACCAGTGGGTCCTGTGCTGGTGTTGGTGTCTTCACAAACAGGGCGAGATGAGACAAACACAAGTTAGTAGGACAGTAGCACTACTGGCATTTTGAGCTGGGGTCACAGGGCTGCTGTGCAACAGGTGTGAGTGTTTGAACTGTGGGGCTTTTTTTACGAGACCTATTTGGTTCTATTTTACTTGGGGGGAATCAAGGAAAAAAACAACAACAAACCAGCAAACAACATTTTGCATCCTACTGCTCCCTCTTCTTTGCTAACCTGGTAATTTAACATGCACGCACACCCACTGCTGAAGGTGGGGTGGGGATACTGTTACAAATTTCCTCGCAGCAGGGAGCTCTGGATCCCAGCTGTGTCTTCAGCGGCATGAGCCAGCTTGATTATGCTAAAGCACCCCTGGATCCCTTCCTCTTTTGTTTCAGTCTACACAGGGTTTTAAAGCTTAAACATTTGACATGCTTGGGTAGTTTCTTCTCTAATTTTATCCCAGCTGACTGTGCAATGAGTTTAACTCAGAGCCCTTAGGTGCAAGCCACTTTCCACAATGTATATTAAACCTTATAAAACTAGCCTGTATGTCATTATCCAGAATATAATTACCTATATTGGAATTTGGCCAGGATACTGGGGCTAATATTGTTAGCCTTGCAAAAATTGGCGCGGGACTTTCTAATGACCACATGTGGTCAGTGCCATATGTTTCCAGCTCATCTAAGGGATGGTGTCTCTCACACAGCCATGCCCCCTTGAAATCACTGCAGGGTAGGAAAGCAAAAGCTCAGAGGCCAGACAGGACAGACAGCTGCTAGTTCAGAGACTGGTGACATCTTTGGTGTGGAGCAGACACAGCTCTGTGGCAAACCCTAGTACTGCTGCATGGCCAGGAACTCTTACTGACCCAAATTTCCAAGTTCCCTCCCTCTCTTTTGCCAGCCCTCAAGCCTTCACAACCCAGCCTGATGGGAAGGGTCTCTGCCCTTTCTGGAGATGAGGTTTCTTACATAAAGCTAATTTTTTTATCGCTCATCACACAAGTGACTTCATCCATTCAAAGTATTACTTTTGACAAGAGTGGCCTAAACCATAAACTGTTGGAAATATTGTATAAAGACTTTTTATTTTTTAAAGTTCCATGTGTTGTATGTCAGACAGTCATAGGATGTCCTAACTGAGGATAACTGTGCTTTAAAGTAATTAAGCTAACATTAATATTCTCATTAAAGGGAAATCTCACTTAAATATATGGTGAAATGTTTCCATGTTTGCTCTGTATGCCACTAAGAAATTTGGGATAGACTCTCTTTCAGAGCAATACTTTACCACTGCGATGGAGACCCATCTCTATCCCATTCTTCAAAACATTCATAAAAAGCATGAAAAAGCATTGGGTTTTGAGCACCTCTGGTAGAATGTCATTTCAGGGTTCAAAATGAAACTTGTGCTGCTGTTGCCTTCTTATCCTGACAAGAAGAAACATTCAATGCTCTTGACCTTTCTCAGTTTCTTCTTCGTGACCTTTCTGAGTCTCAGAGTGACCAAGTCCCCTCCTCTTGTGCATGGGGTTCCCTCCCCACTTTTTTCCTTCCCTCTCTCCTTCGAACTGCTAAGCTGTATTCTCTTCAAATTGTACAATGAAACCCTCCATTTACTTTAGCCTGCGATAAAATAGATTTTCATTATAAAACATTTGATGTTGCTGCACGACTTCTGGCCTGCGTGGCTTGTTAAGGCACGAGTGGTGGTAGCAAAGTGATGACCTAACACCTCTGTTTTAAACCTAATTCTCTCTTGATTGTCAGAAGTTGTGAAAGAGATATCAAATCCATTATTGGACAAGGTTATCATTAAGGAGGTTGGGAAGCCTTCATCTTTACAGCCTTCAGCTTTACAGCTCTCCTTTTCTTGAGAGATCATCGTTTGGCTTTAACGATCTGTCTTGCCACAGGTAGTGTTTAATCTTCCCTTTTTGATTAAACTACTAGAGGTGGTTTTGCCAAGTCATCTCCAAGACTCTGTTTCCTTCACATGTCCTGGATTTTTGACTTTGTTACAGCCTTTCTACTTGAATATAATACAAGGGTGGTATTTGTGACTTTGGCTGTTGATCTTTTTCTAATAATGGTCAATTCACATAATTGTGGCTCCATTTCCACGCAGTGAAGATGTGTCAGAGGAGCACAAAGAAAGAAGTAGATGAAAAAGTTGTTATTTTAGCTGGCAGCCACTTTATTCCCTCTTACTGAGATCTCTGGCCTAGCTCAGTTTGGGACTCACTGTAACTTGCATCAGTTACCACTCAACTTCTGCACCAAATTTCAGAGATGAATGCTTTCTTGTAAAAGACTAAATTGCCTAAACCAAATCTAACTTAAGGAGGAGGGCAGTTTTTAGGGCTATATCCTTGTGATGTTTCATCCAGGAGTATTTCAGTCAGTCTGGCACAGGAGGGCTCTGATACAGGCAGGTTTTCAGCGCTTTGAAATTCACTGTTTTGAGAGTGATAGTAAAATGAAGGCAGCAAGGGATGGGAGAGATGAGACAATGTGATTTACCGGAAAAATCTGGATCTTTTGGGGAAGAAAGGGCTGCCTGCATTCAATATAACTGGATGTACATTTAATTAATGGCAAGATGCCCAGTGCTTTTGGAAAACACTTGCAGACCCAAAGAAATAATTCATTGTACAATGGATCCCTAGCAAAGGACCTTACTGTGATCCATGCCAGGACCACTATCTAGCTTGGTTTCTCCCAGATTTTTAATGTTGTGATGCATATTTTCAGCCCTTCTTGAAGCCAAGATCAATGGGCGTGAAGCCTCTTTTGTAGGACAAATATATTCAGTTATACTTACCCCATCATAAGCTCATAAAATATATGTTTTTTGCTACTTTGTGACATTGTTTTGGGGTGGTTTAGGTCTATTTACTAGGACCTTATGCACACCCATATCTCTGGTATACTGAGGTTGTGGAGTTGTACATCAAATTATATACAATGTCCTCTCTATACATTCAAAATAAAATTAACTCTGCAAAATAATTTTACCACTTCCAGAGCAAGGTGGTTTGAGAGACAGGAAAATCTATTAATTTGGTTTTTTATTTAAAAGAAAAATAAGTGCAGAACCATAAGTAAGGAGGTGAAACATGACTATTTACCACACAAATGCGTATTAAGCAGCATTTGATGGGAATATTTTGCAATTTGTCCCTGGGAGCATTGCTGGCCTGTCTAATTTTAAGTGTGCAGTAAAACAAAGGCCTTCTGCATGGATCTGGTGAAATCAGCTCCCAGGCTGCTGTGCAGAACTCCTGGACAATTGCAAAGGGAGCTCTAATTCTAAAAGGTTGTTTTTCAGACCTATGTTCTAGAGGTTTGAGGCCCACAAAGAGGACATTTTGCTATCTGAGGAAAACAGTATTATATCAGAAGTTTGAGTACACATTTTGGGCTGTTTAGTGGCTTCTCTTTGATTTGTTTTGATTTTGGAGTTATTCTGTACGCCCTCCTAATTTATGGGAGTGTTTTTTAAAAATCTCAAGGGATTTCTGTGTTCTGCTGAGGAAAAGTTTAGCTTTAGTTAACTTTATTAATACAGGTATTGTGAGAATGTACACCTAACTTTTTAAGTGTTCTTCCACTCTGGCTGGTCTTCCAAGGAGTTTCCATTCCACGATTTAGGTCCATTCTACATATTCCACTAAATCATACTAATTTCTAATGAGGTTTAAGTGTCTTCTAAGAAAGAGGTAGAGACAGTATCTTAAGAATCTTTAAAAGACAACTTTCTCATGCTAGCACAAAGCCCCAACATTTTGTTTGCTTGTTTGTTTCTACTCCGAATAAATTATTCAGTAATGCTGAGTTTATTACCACAGCTATTATTTGCCTTTCAGACAGTCAGACTTGGAAGAGGCAATCTGAGGCCGTTTCCCACACCCTCAAAAGTTGAAAAGCTCAGAGCTTTTTTAGCATCCTTGCTCCCAGCTGCAGTGAACAACAGGAGAATATTCTCTCTTTATTTTTAAATTTTTTTAAAAGCTCCCAATATTTCTGATGGTACCTAAATAGAGATTGCCGACTTTTTGGTATTTCTAAAGATGTCTGTCTTGTCCTAGCATCCTCAGCAAATGGGAGCTCAGCTCTAGCAAAAATTTGGCTCCAGGTCTGTATACTTATGGCAACTTCCTCTGTGAATAGTGAGCTCTGTTGTTAATTAATGCAAGCTGTGTTATCATTTCATCTACTGTTGTTCCTTCTGTTAGGCAAATTTTCTGTTTATTATAAGTATCACAGTAGTGTTTGTAGGCCTTAGTCAAGAACTTGGGCCTCATGGTATACGGAAATAATAATTATTAATAGTTTCCTTTTTTAGCTTGCCTTCTTAAGGAAACACAAGTTCTGCTGTCATGCTGTTTGTCTGGCGGCCTGCTCCAAATAACTTTGGAGTCTTTTAATTAATTTCAACCAAAGTTTACTGTGGGAGTTCTACCAATTTTGTGGAAACTGGCTACCAGCGAGAGGAAAAGGTGATGCAAATTAAGGCTCCTGCTGCAAGGAAGAGTGTGTGGCCAGCTCGTGTTATTTTCTTTCTGGGAGCAGACATGTGCTGGCTGGCCTAGCAACATAAATATAGCTCTTGTGCTGCCTCTTCCCTGTTCAGTAATTAGGAAATCCAGGGGGGAGGTTCTGTGCTGTGTCCTCATTTTGAACAAGAGCGAAGGAGTGGAGGGAGGTTGGAAGCAGCATAGAGGAAGACTTGGATATATTGAGTGGGGATTTGGGAAACAGTCTTCATTAGCTCTGCTGCTCTCAGATTAACTAACTAGATTTATTTTTTAGTGTACTTGGGAGCGCAGATATTCACGAGGATTTTAATGGGAGCCTTCCTGAGGAGAACTGAGAAAATCCTTGGGAAATTCTGGAAGTGACGATGATGATTTTCACAACTAATGATGGTAGTTTCACTTGCATGCAATGCACAAGTACATCATTCAAACCCGTGTACATTTGTGCACATTTAAATTATCAGTTCTCTACTTTTTTCTGAGTGCATTTAATCATTTGTAAAGTCACCTGTAATTTTGTCAAAGGTAGACAATTTTTCCAAATTAGTAATAAAAATCACAAGTGTTGTATGTTTAACTAGGATGAATTACTTAGCATGAATAAATGCACCTCAGAAAAGAGTTAATAACTCTTTATCCCCTCCCTTTTCTCTAACTTGGGGTCCCAGAGAAAACTCATTTTGGGTATCACAGTTGCTCTGTATTGACTGGATAACACATAATCAAAAAATAAGAAATTCTTCTCTGGTTTGTATACCATTAGGGGTTTTTTTAATATATTTTTTATTTTATTTTATTTAGCATTTTAATGTTAAAGTAGTGTTCTGGCTGAACTCCAGCTTCTGGACAAATTCCAGCTCAAGTAATTACATCTTATGTAATGAATTTCCCTATGTGGCATTAATTGGAAGAGCCATTCTTCACTTCCTGTCCTAACATGATCTATAACGTTGCTGTGTGATATAGGTTACTTTGGTCAGCCCTGGAAATTGCTGCATTTTAGTAGATAAATACATATTCACGGGGCAGGTTTCAGAGGAAGGCAGCCAGAGATGTGTCCCACGCCCATCTTCTCGGATGCATCCTCTGCAAAGCCTGAATACACACAAATAAAAGTGCTGCTACTCAAGCATCAGTAATCACACTCTCCTCCAGCAGCTGGAAATCTTAAAAACAACAGGACACAAACTTTAATTATACTGATAGGGGTTAGAATGGTTCTTTTCAGCTGGAAGGACAAAGGTCAAGGGTTCAAAGTTCTGAATTTACTGCAGGGTGTCCCAGGGACCTGTTTCAGGTAGGGCTTGTCCACGTGCAGATGGCCATTCCTTTGCTTGTGTGGCTATGGAGGGAAGGAGGAAACCTTTGCACACAATAAATCAAGTGAAAATTCTTTACTACTGTTTTTTTGCAAAATTAAATTAAATTTCTCTAGTCTCAAATGCTATTTACAATATAAATTATCTCTATATATTCAGTCTGTTAGCATCCAATATAATTAAAGCAAGAAAATCTGCATCTATTATTTTTTTCCTGTTTACAGATCCTCATAAATTCTTGGGAGTTTTTGGCCCTTTTGGCTGGCAGTTCTAAGTCTGCTTTCCTCTAGTTCTATGCTAAATTTCAATATGCAGCCTTAACTATTGAGAACATTTTCTTCAAATTCTGTTTGTTTTGCGAGGCAGGCTGAGACTTGCATAGAAGACAAATTTAAGAAAATAGGTTTAATAAAGCTATGAACAATTAAAATGTGCCAGCTCTCTGGGATTCCTTTCTTGGATACACAGAACATAAAGTAACATTTTTTTCAGGTTTTCAAGGTTAGCGCTGCTGTGGGGCAGAAGGCTGGTTTATGGCAACGTGGCTAATTATTTTGGACACTACGTGGTTTCACCAACATTTTGAAACTCGCATGACATCATTTGATGAGCATCTGATGTGTTTCATATCAGGAGCCATCAAGCCTTTCTTGACATTCTGCCATCATAGCAGCATCCCTGTGAGCTAGAGACTTTTACTGCAAGCCCTGGTAAAAAAGTCTCTGGGTGATGGGGGAATTGACTGCAGTCCTACTGTCCCATACCTTAGTTCTGCACATGTGCACTTTATTTCTGAGCCAATTTGGTGTACCTTCATATTTCAGCAATTGTGCCTTTTTACACCAAGGTCTTGGTGCCTATCAAGAACACCTAGCACCAGAAATGTCTTTTCAGATGTAAAATATGGCTATTTTCTTTTTTTACCCTTCACCTGCACTGAATCTGGGGTATGGTGACACATGCTTCTTGTTAAAGATCTAGAAAATAGGAGTGGAAATATTCCTGTGTGGTGTTACTGAAATGAGAGTTTACTGACAGCTGACTGGAGAGTCTACAGCACGCTTCCCAGGACTATCCACGTAAGTTAGCTGCTAAGAAAATCTAAATTAAAATTTAATTATATGATAAAACAATCCCCCCACCCTTATTTTTGCTTGTTCAGAAATCTCTGGAAGGTTGCCACTGAGCCTTGAGTTCAGGTTGTTCAGGGTATTAGATATGCTATGAAAGCAGTCTGAAAATTTTAAGTTAAACAATAAGACTGACCCTCAAACAGAGGCTTAGCATGGCATTTTTGCAGGCAGTGTGTACCCTGATGTATGGGCTGGCTGGCTGTAGATCAAAACTGGAGGTTTTATTGATTAAAGTCTTCCTACAGTGGGGATTAAAAAGGCATGTCTTATCTCACTATCTATTTGAAAGATATAGATTCCTGTTATTTGCTGAAGTAAGGGAATGCTGGCAGTATCAAGTTCTTTACATGAGGACTGACATGACTAGGTGCTCCTTTGAAGATTTAATTCACTATGTTGGAGGAACAGTCCAGCTACTCTGGGAACAAAAGTACTCTGTCTGGACAGCCCTTCCCCAGCTTTGTGACTGCACTGGACTGGCTCTGAACCCTCTGAACTCTGTATGTGAGTTGGCTGGTTTTGATTGGGGTTTTTTTGGTTTTTTTTGGTTGGGTTGTTTGTTGCAGTTTGCCTTTGATTCTTTGTTGGGTTTTTTGTGAGTATTTTTTGGTTGTTGTCTTTTTTTTTTTTTTTTTCCCTTCTAAATCCCATCTTGGGGTTTTTTTGTTCATTTGTTAGTAAAATTGAATGCAAATTGGTTTTCAGTTATAGCCTTCACTGAAATCACTGCCATCATTGAGAAGGCATCCAAAGGCACACCTAGCCCAGGGTCTGGCCGTGCATCAGTGAAGCAGCAGGAAAATTGTGTGTCATGTTAGTATGTCCCATATGAGAGAACTTAGGGAACGTCACGTGGAGCAGCTTCATTAATTTTTGGACCTTTTTCAACAAGGACCAACTCAGACCAAATTAACAAACAGCTACTTAGCAAAAGTAGCTCTTCATCCTTTCAAATCTGTCTTTTTTTTTTGGTTTTTTTATGGAATTGTTGGCACTGCACAAGTGGTGGGCAAATAATGCATGCATATATATACTGCCAGTGATTTTGTGATCAGTAGCATTAATTTCTCCAGAGAATAAACTTTAAATATTCTGAGCAAGGTGCACCCAAGCTCCCTTTCGGGGTTTAAGGCTTAGAAGGAGTTTCCATGAAAAATCCAGTGAACAAGCAGAGCTGAGCACCATCACACACAGGACAGAAGGCACAGAGACCACGTGCTTGTCCCCCTCAGTATCTTGATCAATTCATGCAGCTGGAAATCTCACATCAAATACAACTGTTTCTAAAGTTCCCCTAAATGTCATTTTTCTTACCTTTAAAGCTGAGTGGAAAATTGCAATTCTGTTTCTCTGAGAATTTACACCCCTGATTATTTTTTTGCATTTACACAGTACAAAACAAAATATTATTCTTTGTTCAGTGTGGCTGGGGTGGGGTTGAGAATCTGGGACCTTTGTGTTTAGGAGCTGGCTAGGTTTCTGAGGAGTCAGAGTAGGTTTCTGGTAGTAAACCAAGGGATATCCAGTCAGAAACCTATTGATAGGAGGAAGATTTCAAAATCTAAGTCCTGTTCTGATTCTGTTGTTCTGACTGATTTTTAGCAGTATCTTATTAAAGTTTGACTTTGTCACACAAGAATGTTTAGATGTCAACAGCTAAAACTTTTTTTAACATTTGCTTACCTCTATATTAAAGTTAATGGGTATCAGATCAAGTAGTTAGCATCAAAACCCGACTGTCATATTCACAGTAATGTAGTTATGTGTATCTTACTGAATTTTTGAATCTTCTCTAAACTATTGGATTTTATGAACTATTAATTTTTGTATTCCTCTTTCTTTTCTTTCTCATAGGAAAATTCATATGTATCACAGGGTATTGTTCCTGCTTTCTTGAATATTTTTTCTCATTTACTTTAAAAATTATCCACTAATAGTTATGTGTGCTAATATGTGCTTTACAGTAATAAACTATGAAGCCAGAGTAGTGTTGCAATCATTGTGCTTTCATCCTTTAGTTTAGGGATTAAGGTCAAAGCCACAATGACATTCAGATTTGGAGTGACCACATACAGATTGAACACTAGAAAGAAGGACTTTAGCATAGTGAAAGCACAGCCAGACAGAAACAGTTTTTGACTTTTTTCTGAGTCCTAAATTCCTCATAGAGATCACCTTGTTTTTTTTTCCTGGTCCATTTTACACATGGTGCCTAAGGGGGTGCTCTGAAAGACTAACAACATCCTTGTGTGGGCTATAAACACTGTAGATTATGGGCCATGGGTTTATCTCCACAAAGCATAACCATGGCACACTTTTTACTAACCTCCCTGTTTCAGAAAAGATGGTGGTCTTATTCAGTGGGATGGATGTTGATTCAAGGCCCTAGAGGACTTGAATTAAGGACTCAGTAACTCCTTCTGATTCGTAAATTTGTGGTCTTAATTTAGCACCAGTACCTATGCTATTTTTTCCCCATACTGAATTCTACTCAGTTAAGCAATGTCCAAAAGAATTAAACCAGAAGACAAATGCAGTGTAAACATTCATTTTGAGTTCTTATGATTAATGCGATTGATTTGTGAAAGGATGAAATTATATTGTAAAGTTAATCATTAGAGAAAATAAATGCCTGAAGGATCTAAGCTTAATATATTGGGCTTTTCTATTCACTGAGTCAATATAGATTGACAAGCCATATTTCCCATTCAGAGAAATGTTAAACGTGTTTACAGATTTCATGAAAGGCTCTGAAGACAACATTGCTTTAACAACGTTTTCTGTCAAAGGCTACAATAATAACCTGATTTCTACTCTCAGTCATGCTGGAGTAACTGTCAGAAATGCTAGAGCACATTGCTTAAATAGAGTACAATGTGGCCTAGCCATCTTGCAAAAAATATATATATATAATTGTTTGGGGGGTTTCTTTATTTTGTTGGCTTGGTTTTGATTTTAATCGTACAGGTAGAGGTGAAACGGATGAGTTGTTCAGACCTGCCAGTTCTTGTGGCACTTCCAGTGCAGGACACTGACTTGAACAAGTCACCTACCTGAGTGGAAACATCACAGGGAAAGGTGTTGATGTCCTTGGTACAGCAGCATGTTGCAGCAAGCACGTGGTGCCTCTGTGGCGATGGGTGTCCTTGTGGCACAGTGGTGTTTCCCCTTGTGCTGAGATGCTGTGGATCCCTGGGGAAGGGCACAGTGCCCCTGTGAGCAGGGCAGATGGATCCTGAGACATTCCCTCCATGTCTTGAAGTGTTCATTGTGTGCTTTGCACAGCTGCTGCTCTAGGCAAGTTGTCTCATCCCTCAAATCCCTCAAATTATAGAAGGCTATGGGACCCTTACACTGAGTGACTGAAACATCTTTTTGTAGGTATGTGCCTTTAAAACCAAATAATTATATATTCAACACCTTATTCAAATATTAGGAGAGAACAGGAATTAGAAGCTCAAACTTTTGGAAGTCTGGAGTTGTCATGGTTAATGTTTCATTTGCTGTCCATGAGAGACAAATGCTTGGGATGTTACGTTTTGTTGACATATGTTAGCAAACTAAACTTGCTTGCTTGAGGCAACCCCAGGATCTGCTGGTACTCCACAAGTTATTTAAGACTGTCTATAACTTTGATGACATCCTTACTTCTCTCTGTCTTTGTTGTGACTAAAGATCTGAAGCCTTCAGGAGTCGTTAAGGGATCACACACTATTTGTCAGATGCTGAATGGTAATAACGTACAAGTTTTCTTAGCACTTGTGTGAGATAGGCTGTGTTGTATGACAAGCAGTGTATTAGAAATTCCTTTCATGCACTTCTGGGTCATACCAGATCTGACACACGCGATTCTAAGACTGTCACCATATTTTATATTGCATTAATTCGGTATTACTCCTAGTTTGAGATTCAATAAGCAGAATTTGAGAAATAGAAACTAGTCCCAGTGTTACCTTTCTATATGAACTCTGTTTCTTTCTTCCACTGCAAGACAGTGTTTCATTTCTATTTACAAGTATGATGTTAAGATGAATTAATTACTTGGAAAATCCTTTGAGATTATTTAGCATTGAAAAATGAAAATTATTAATATTCAATTATTAGATTCTACTATTATAGTTGGTGATAATAATAGAGCATTTCCTAAAGCAAACAAAGGGGAGAGACTGATTAAAAATGCATGGACAATTTTAACTTTCAATTTTTCTGACCTCACAGTACACCTGTGCTCAATTAGATCTTCTCAGGTCTTTGATGTTTTCTGATGTGTTACCTGTTTTGAGTAATGGAAAAATATTTTTTTTTGTTATACTTAGGTTTTTTCTGTATGTTTTGTAATTTCTTGTTTTGAGCAGAAACAGAAATACCATGTTCATGAAAAGAGTAATTTTCTAACATGCATTGCTTGGGTTTTGTTGTGGCATATGTAACCATTAAAAGAAAAAAATCAAACCTCAATTAAGATATCTCTGAGCTTTGAGTAATTAGATGAAGTCTGTTATACTTTGGCACAAGGGATTATTGTTTGCTTGTGTTCTTCAAGCACAAGTTTGAATAAAGAAAATGAACTTTACTGGAAATAGATTCAATTTGCTTAAAAGAAGGCACAATAGAGATTTATAGAATCATTAAATAATTTAGGTTGGGGAAAAAAAAAAAACCAACAACCCTTTAAGATCATGGAGCATTTCTTGTAGCCCTCTCCATTCACTGCCAGGTAAATGCAGATGTCTGGAGAGCTCCATCTGGTGAGTTACAGCACAAGAGAAAGCCCAACTCTGCTTATTCTTGTTAGTTCTTTGACAAGTCATCACCTCACACTTCTGTTGCATGGAGATCTTATTATAAAAATGTCTATTACTTGGGAAGATTGCACTGAACTGGTCTAACTGTTTAGGTTAAGTGCTTTTTTGTTTGGTTGGTTTTGAGTTTTGTTTGTTCTTCTCAATGAGCTTAAAAAACCCAACACAAAAACAAAGCAAAGCAGAGAGGTTATCCTTATTATGTTCCAAGTTTGGAACAAATCAGAAATGTCAATATCTTGAAATGTATAATCTGATCTTTGAGACCCCTGGGCTTCTCTATAGGCAGAACTTTTAAGTGCTGATGCCACTCCAACCAATGAAAATGTTTATTGATTTAGATTTGTCAATGCTTAATTATGCACCATTACAGAAATATATGATGTCAATGAAAAAGAGGGATGTATGAATAAAAAATTATTTGCAGCAGAACAACTGCATGCAGAGCAAAGCTTTTAGCTCTGGCTTTTAAAATTGAACAGATTTTTTTTTTTCATATAAACAATTTCACCCCCAAGAAGGATTCTAGTTTTTGGGAGGAGGAAGAAATCACACGTTAGGAGGACAGCTTCTTGTTTTGTGTGTTCAGATGTCCACTTGCATACAAAGAAATATGTACATGTCTTCTCCGTAAATACCATCAGGTCCGTGTGTAAGTGTGATGACAGACCTAAAAGATATTCTAGACAAAGGAAAATGTAGTTGGAAAGAATTGATGCTGCAGTGACCTGGCTCCCTTTAAGGTGACACAGGATTTTTCTGGAACAGAATGAATCCTGAAAGTAGCCCAGGACTTAGAGAAGGGCTGGAAACTTCCTTCACTGAGGATGTGGGCTGCAGACCTCCATTTGCCTGTGTTGCTACTTTGTCTCCTGGTTTNCCGTGTGTAAGTGTGATGACAGACCTAAAAGATATTCTAGACAAAGGAAAATGTAGTTGGAAAGAATTGATGCTGCAGTGACCTGGCTCCCTTTAAGGTGACACAGGATTATCTTGATGCAATCATCTTTCAATTTATTAAATAGATATTATCTCTGATTTTAATAATGGGGAAACAAGAAGGGGGATAACAGTTGGAAAAACCCTGTGAGATCTCCAGTCAGTCAGTTAACACTGTTGACTCGTTTCTTTTAAGTCATTATGAATTCAGTCTGTGAAATCTTTGAAAATTATCTAATTGGAGAAGTTGTCTTGCATTTGACCATTCTCTTTTTGCAAGCCATTGATCTGCTGATATATTACAGTCAACCAGCTCAATGCACTGTTAAGATATTTTATTGTAATACATTAACAGAGCAATGGTCATTGATTGATACCAGGAGAGCAAGGGAAGATTTCTTCTGTATGTTTTGCTTAAAATAAAATATACTAGAAAAAGAGATATGCTGGGCAATATTCTGTTTTTACTCCATTACAAATCCAATACCATTTCATTGACATCTGTGGGGTTTCTCTAGAGTTAAAGTAGCATAGCTGAGAACAGAATTGTTCTTGCATGCACCAGCATGCTGTCAATATGCTCAGGTGCTTTGTTTGTGTTTAGAAGGAAATCAGATATGCAATTATAATTTGGGTCAAAATTAGCTATGTTAGTTTTCAGTCAGTTTGTATTTAAACGTGCACATATATCTGTGTGTGTGTCTTTGAATAATGAATGGGATGAATAAAGAATCGGGCATAGTCACATTCATTTCTTAAGCCAGCTTTTGCTGCTCCTCCCTTTTTTAAGGCTATTTTTATAGGGAAGAGCTTTGTGCCATGGAGAATCTTGGCCATGCAAAATGTATCTCAGTTCTGGTCTAAAGGGAGCATTTCCACCGGGGGGGGGGAAAAAAAGAAAAAGAAAAAAAA
>VYXD01015756.1:23499-105493 GCA_013397195.1 Hylia prasina | reverse complement strand
AAAAAAAAAAAAAGCATTGTTTAGTCTTTAGGTCAATTGAATCTTTGGCGTCTCTGCCAAGTCTGTCAGCACTGGTGCCAGTTCCTGAGCGTGGTGATTTTTATGATATCAGCGCTTGTCTTTGGGGGATTGCGCGTTTTATACAATCCACCGCAGGGCAGGGCCTCTCTAATCCCTGCACAAGGGGACTGCCTTACCCCTCAGATCAGTGAAAGTTCACGCTGCTGCAGTGCTGGAGGTGTGCATGCTGGAGGTGTGCAGTTCAGGCGTTTTGCATGAAAATTAAATCTTTTGGCAGAAGGCAAGTTAAAGGAGCAACAACGTTAAAGCTCACGGAGCAAGGGCAGCACTTTGTAGTGTGGAGCCCGGCCTGTGAGTGGCAGATATAAATTTTCCTGGCTGATGTGCTTGGGACTGAGTGTTGCAGCCTCTTGCACTGAATGCGTTTTAAAACCAAAATATTTTATTTTTTTTTTTTTTTAGCTATTTAGGAGTCTAAATGAAAAATGTAAAAATGATGAGGTGTGTAACATCTTAAGTGACACTGAAATTCTAGGTTGCAATATTTAAATGTTAGATGAGTTAAAAATTGCTTTAACTGATCCATTTAAAATAATGCTTTTGCTATAATGTTTTGTTTAGGGTAATAACACAGAAATAATTTGCCTATCCATTTTAACTCCCATTTCTATTAGGGTTTTCCAATTCTTTCATCTTCTGTTATATGGGTAGTTTCACATTTTTGGTTTTGTACTTTTTTCTGCTTTTAGATATTATTATATATTAGAACCTCATGGTTGTGTTTGGGTTTGCAGGACTCAAGAAGAATTAACTGTATTAAAAAATCTCCACTGCAGTTTAAAGGAGGCTCAAAGGAAATATTTTTATTCACCTTTCCATTCCTCCTGAACAATTTATTACCTTTATTTACATTCACAATTTACACTATATATTTTTGAAAGCACGTATGGTCTTCACTCACTATTTCTGCAAAAAGACATTTTTTCATATGACTTCACAGCCTGTATAAAATTTCTTACAAGGATCTGGAGTAGTAGTAGTCAAACTTACTTTCACCTCTGACTTTGCAATGATCCAGTGTTTAAATAGCTAAATATAAAAAGAGATCTAAAAACACTTGACAAACTTATCTAGAATCAAAAGTTCCCTATTTATTTGGGGGCAAAATTTGTGAAAAAGACTATATCCTAATTAGTTCCACATGGTCTCTAGAAAAATTGCAGCTCTGATTCATTAGACCCTAATTTTGAGGTGTTATCTTCTGCTATTTGTGTTCACAGGACTGCACTTTATATGGTGCATGATGATGCCTCTTGTTGGGAAGAGGAGCATTACCACTGAAGAGCTTGGAAGGTACAATAAATACAGAGAATAGCTTATAGAGAAGGTCAAACGTTGTCCAGTGTATAATGAATAATGAGTTGCACCATATTAAATATATATCTATTTTTTTGTGTGTGTGTATATATGTACAGTGCTTTCATTTTCTAATTTAAACCCAATTATTTCCCCATTAAAATAAAGTGGCTTTCTGAATAGAGAAAATTGCTTAGCTTGGAATCATATTTTGTCCTTGTCTATTCCTGAACAGAGCTGAAATCTGTGTTTTAGACTTTTATTTGTGACATTACTTTTCACATTGCTTTGGTGTTTTACAAAGAAGTTTATGGGTTGGGGTACTTTTAAGAAAACTTCCTTCCTCACTAGTTCATGCTAATTTGGTTTCCACTTTAGCAACATGGAACTGTCTTAGTTCTTGGAAATATCCTTCACTGAATTCTCAATCACTTTCTTCACTAGCATAGTGGTTTTATTTATACAGCTGCTGAAATGCTCCCTGTGAAGTATTACACTATATTAAGGTCTCATGCTTTTTTACTCTGCTTCAGACTCTGTTCCAGTTTGCTGAAAAGTTATTCTGTGGTTCATAATCCTTTAGGTAAATGTGGTCTTGTTTTTGAGCTAAATTTTGGATGGTTTGAGGAAGGCAGAAATATTTTTTGTTATTAATATATTAATTCAGTGTATTTAACTCTTCTTTGTTCATAGATTGCTTGTAGATGGCATCAGTTTTAGGACTGTATTCCTTACTCAAAATTACCCAACAAATATTATCTACTGACAAATTCTTGCCTGTGGACTGGCATTACACACCTAAAGTATTATTTCTGAATATATTTTTCAAGCTGATGGGGTCATTTTCTTCCCATATTTTTAATTCTTTGTATGATGAATTTACTGAATGAGTGGCTGAATGAAGAAAATACTTAGAGTTTTTTTTTGTTTGTTTGTTTGTTTTTTGTTTTTGTTTGGTTTTTTGGGGGGGAAGAGGTAAGTAGAAGCTCAGGTAATTTAATTAGTGTACATTCACCTTTTTTTCCCCTTCAATTATCCAGCAACTCATATTCTGGCAATGCTCAGAAACACAAAATTTTAAAAAAAGAAAACAAAAAACCAACTTATTTCCTTCTGACTGAGGGATCATGACCTAAGCTGCTGAATACTAGACTTTTTTTTGCTGCTAACAGCAAATGTTTACATTTCATTTCATTCCACTACATTGATACCACAGAATAATGCATGGAATAGAATCTGAAGGATTCAGTGAGCACTCAGTACAGGTACTCTTCCTGTGCTGAAGGAAGCTCTGCTGCTTTAAGCAGTCAAAAACTGCATTGGTGGACCCATTTGTCCATTTCAATTTATTAAATACGTATTAGTGGCTGGGAGCTGTCCCAAGACTCTAGGGCAGGGCTGGTATTGTATATACACTATTGCATAGGAGCTATTTGCCATGGTCAATACTTCAGATGTGAATATGCATTATTTTCTGTCAATTTTAGCAAGTTTCTTACATTTCTGCCATTACTGTTCACAGGGAAATGAATAATAAGAAGAGTAAGAACAGAATCCTACTTCAAAGTTGGTGTAATCCCTTGCTATTTGCACAGCTGCAATCATGAGACATTCATATTTTTGTTGTGAATATTTGAATCTGAATATCAAAGTGAAACTTAGAGAATGCCACCCTGTTGACCAACATAATAGAAAATATTAGTACAAATCTCTCAAAGCCTAATTCTTGGGCAGACGTGAATAATGTCTTATTGAAAGCAAATCTTGTTCAAAGCTACAGTGATTTCTGAAATGTATAGAGCAATCAAATCAAGGGAGTCAAGCCTGAATACACAGATAGAAATTTGACCCATAATGCAAAGAATTCTTTTATTAGTAATTCTTAAAATGGAAAGCAATTTCCAAGCATCTTCATTGTAGTAACCTGCTCAGGTCCCAGGACTGGGTATATGTGTTTCTTTCCTAATCAAACAGGGAAATATCCAAGCTTTTATTACCATCCATTGTAAAAACAATGGTGTTGAAATAACTGCCTTGATGTAAAATCCCCATAGAGGAAAACTACAAGTAATTTGGCAAAGCACAAGGGTTCCAACCAGCCTAATGTACTTTACCCTGCAGTCTGCTTTCACTGACTGCCTACACTGAGGTTAAAAAAACAGTCATCAAAAAATCCCAGGAAAAACTCTGATTCCCTGATTTATTTTTGTATTTGCCAATGACAAATTGGCACTGATTAGAGCATTATTTTCTGTTTGAAAAACAGAACCAGAAAAACGGCAAAATGAGAAAACTCATCTTCGACTCAAAATGTCAGACAAAACCAACATTTCACTCACCAAATATTTATAGCTGTAGTGCTTCAGTGTTTCTAGTAGAGGTAAAATGGAAATAAGCCATTGACTGAAGGAAATCCAGGACAACCAACTAGGTAGGTCTTGGCACTGGCCAAAAGCCAGGTACCACGACAGCTGCTCACTCACCCTCTCCTGCTACAGCTGGGCAGAGGAGAGAAAAAAAAATTAAAATAAGGATTCATGAGAGTTGAGATGGGGACCAGGAGAAAACACTCCGAGGGCAAACTTAGGCAAACAGGCTCAACGTAGAAGTACAAAGTAAGATTATTATTGACAAAATTGGGAGGAGGATAATAATAATGTAAGCCCTTAAAAACACCATTTTTTCTTCCAGCTCCTCCCTCAATCCCATCAACAGCACAGGGAGACAGTGGGGTGGGGGCTTTGGTCAGTTCATCACCCAAGGGTTTTTTTCCCACTGTTTAGAGAGAGGAGTCCTTCCCCTGCTGCACCATGGGGTCCCTTCTCACAGAAGACAGTATTCCGTGAACTTCTCCAGCCTGGTTCCACTCTCACGAGCAGCAGTCTTCCCAAAAACTGCTGCAGTGTGGGTCTCTCTTCCCACGGTGTACAGTCCTCCAAGGACAGGCTGCTCCAGCCTGGAAGCAAAGGCCCCCTCTCTCCATGGGGTCTCCCACTGGGTCACAACCTCCTCCAGGCATCACCTGCTCCAGCATGGGCATCTCCCCAGGGGCTGTGGGGGGATCTCTGCATCCCTGTGGATCCCCAGGGGCTGTGGGGGGATCTCTGCATCCCTGTGGATCCCCAGGGGCTGTGGGGGGATCTCTGCATCCCTGTGGATCCCCAGGGGCTGTGNCTGGAGCAGCTCCTGCCCCTCCTGCACTGACCTTGGTGTCTCCATGTTATTTCCCTCATGTGTTCTCACCTCATACTCTTCTCTGGCTAGAAAAAACTCTCCCTCAATTTGTTGTGATTTTCTTCTTAAATCTGCTGTCACAGAGGTGTTACCATCATGTCTCACTGCCCCAGCCTTGGCCAGCAGCGTGTCCATCCTCAGAGCCAGCAGGGACTGGCTCTGCTGGACGTGGTGGAAGCTTCCAGAAGCTTCTCACAGAAGCCACCTCTGTGACCCTCCCTGCTACCAAAAAACAGGCTGTGTAAAACCCACACAATGGTATATAAAAAACTTGAAATTCAAAAGGCAAAATTAAACTAAAATAGTAATATTCACACCCCTGAAAGTTAGGACTAACCCTAAAGTTTTTGCTAATTCATTTACCATAGTTTTTTTTTTTTGCCAAAGGAAAAGAAAAAGTTTCTTTGGAATCTTAATACGAAAACTATAAACGAAATGAAGAGGTAGGAGATGAAAATGTTAAAAGGAGAATACAGGATTCTCTAATGAATGGCTGAATTCCAGAGGGCAAGAACTGTTGGTTCTCTGCCCCATTGGCACCATTCTTCATAGATGAGGTCCTAAATTTGGAAAGAACAAAGGATTTCCAGTATCTCAATGTATTTTGCTAACACTATTCATCATATCTTGCAAATTTTACTTTCTTAACTGGAAACTATAGCAATTAAAAAGATATCTGGAATAATTAGAGCAAATTATTCAAGAAACAAAACCTAATGACAATGGTGTCAGACAAAGTGATATATATCTAAAATAAATTAAAATCTACAAATTAATCACTGTCTGTCTGTATCCCACTCAATGCTAACAGAACCAAAAACCCCATGTATTTAAACCTACAATTTATAAGCGCTCCCTGGCAAAAATCAATATAAAGCTTTAGTGGGCAGAATGTGTGTAATAGTAACAAGTAGAAAGGTTAGTGTAGAAGTTAATGGTTCTATCAAGAATAAAACAGAGCTAAAGTCTGAAGAAAAGCTCTCCCACAAGTGCTTCATTAACCTTGGGGAACTCCAGCGTATCTTCAAAGTAAAGATTACAACAAACCTGACTCAGTCACCAGTAGCACTTGTTAGCTCTTGGCTTCAGAAATCAACAGCTTTTTCATTTGCATTATGAAACTATTGCAAAGCTTTTGTTGCACTATGATGTTTGACCCTGTAAACTAACTAGATTAGTTAATCCAAGATCACATGGGACAGTGGGAATGATGGTGGATACTTTACCTAAACACAGCCCTGTTTAGGTAAGTGTGCTCCTGAGTAGCTGGGATTAATACCAAAATGATCAATAGTAGACAATGTCCGTAGTTAATCAACATCACAATTCCAGGGAGCTGGCATTGCACTGACAGGGGTGGAGGTAATTTTGATTCACTCGCCTAACAGCAGTTGCACCTTTCCTAAAGCAGCTAAAAGAAATCAGTGTTTTTCTCCCTGTTGAAACCAGGACAATCTCCATCTGCTTTTCCCTCAGCATTAACCATTACTGACAACTGTAGGTCTTGGTCCTCTTCTTCCTACACATCCCACATCTAAACTTTCACTTCCCACTGAGCCTTCCTAGGACAAATATTTGTGATAACTCCTGGGATTACTGGAACAGTGTGGATAAACAGAAAACTTGTACATGCAGTTGTTCAAACCTGTAATTCATGCTTCTGATATTTCTATTGCTCTCCCATGACAATGAACAGGAGGATAAGAACTCTGTAAGCCACTCCTGTGTCCAAACTAGGAAAATCTTTGGAGAGGTTAGTAGTAAACTACCACGTGTAAGGTTACCTAGCACTTCAATTAAAGAATACATTGCTACATTGTACATTAGAGCTCAGAAAAGGCCAACACAAATTTTGCCTTCTGAGAATGCAACCAGTGGAGTCTTATTTGAACAGTAAGTACAGAAAATTTCTTTTGGGATACATTTTTGTTGGTTTTGTTATTATTTATGCTTATCAATACACAAATTATGTATCTGTAATGCTTTGCAACTAATACCCATGAACAAATATCACTATATTATAGTAGTATGGTTCAATATTATACATAATTGCATATATTCCTATTTGTCTTTCGATATGACTTTGCTATGTTGGTACCCCATAGATTCCTAGTTACAGTGCCTTGTATTCACTCTTCTTGCTAGACTTTAGGCTCTGTATCTGGCATTTATCATGAAATTGAATGAAAAGATGAAATAAATATAAAGAAAATATTCTGGAGGGAAAAGTACCATGTAAGTTAAAATATAATGTCATTTGGGAAAATTCAGGCAGGAGATTTCTGCGGAAAAATCCTGGACTAGAGTTTCCACTTTACGTAGACTGTTGAAAATTGTGCTGATACTTTGGATTATGCTTTTGCAACTGATCATAAGCTGCTGCATCAATTTATCTCAATTAAGGAACCCTCCAAAGTCAGTGCTCTTAGTTTCAAGTCTCACATCAAACTATAAAGACACAGGTATATGTAAAATAAAATTCACTTTCATCATGGCAATCAAGAATCTCCTGACATACAAAGTCGGTTTTAGACTAGACTTTGGAAAAAACTTTCCTTGGTAAACTATTTCCAAGATGAAGCAGTGAGGTGTTCGCACTGTCAAATGTTATTTTTCCCCACCTTCCTGTGTAATTGAAAAGCAATTTGGTTAAAGTATTACCATAGATGCAAAACCAAAAATCAATTTGCTATGAAAGAGCAAAGGGAAACTTGGTAACTGTCAACTGTATTATGCTATAATGACCCAAAGATAAAAATGATGGCAACCAAAGGGACAGTGGGGACCAAGAACCATTAGCTGCACGTTGACAATTCAAATGCATTTGTGCCGTAGCCAGTTTGTTTCAGTCCCCAGTCCGTCCAATATTTTTTCCCATTTTATTCCTTCCATTTTCCCCTTCCTACTGCCATAAGTTTTCTTCCAGCAAGTTTTAGGGTGGAAGTTTAAATGAGCATCTGCCACAGCACCAATGCCAACGCGAGCTGGCCGCCAACCAGCGGGGCTACTCTTGCATGGGATGCCCGGCTCCCCTTTGGAGACTGCTCTTAACCTTTGTGACACACTCAGATTCCACCAGCTTGGTGCCTCAAATCCCACGTTCCTGCTTCTCTCCAAATTTTCCAGTTGGTAACGTATCCTGGTGGGGAGACCCACACCCTCGCCCTTCATTATCCTTTGTGCTTCTTTGCAAGTCAAAAGAAAGCGGTTTTATTTTATTTCACTTTGTTTTGGTTTGGTTTTATTATTATTTTTAAAAGAAAAAGAGAAATGGGAGGGGGATTCAGTCCATAATTAGGGGAGGAGTCCTTTTTGGACTCAATCCCCAACATGAAATCTGTCATAAATGGATTCTGCCAAATTGCTGAACAGAGTGCAAATTTGTAACGTGCCAGTTTTTTAATAGGTTTAGTTCTTTGGGCTCTTTCTGCAAGTCCAACGCTTGTGTCATTTCACTGACACTGTCCTTGAAAATCTTGTTCTGCAACCTCCTTTTTAAACTATGTGATGCACATGCTTAAGCCTTCCTGGCTGTGACAGCCCAAAACAAAAAAGTCAGCCTAGGCTTTGGCACACCTAAGGTCTTCTTCAAGTAATCTCATTTGTGCTTGTCCTAGAACTGCTCTTATTAGGCAGCGTCCTTATCTCATAGCCACAGCTGAGGATGGCATTGTGGCTTCCCAAAGCATGGTTGCTACACTGGATTATTGGACACCCAGATCTTAGTTACAGCAGGCACCATCTTTGGAATCGACTTCCATGAAAAAAATTGCCAAAGCCCTTCATCTGTTTTATTTCCCTTGCTTGAATGATGGGTTAAACAGGCCTACTTAAGAGTATAATGGCTTCAGCCATTTGAAATGCTAATTTTCATCTTGGCCACAATATGTTGTGCACATCCACCCCCCCTTACACCTTATTGACTGTAAAGATAATGAGATTCTCTTAAAAGAACAGCAGAAAACCCGTGACATTCAGGATTCAGATTCCTCTCAAATCTAGTTCCTGCATGCAAGGACTGAGAGCAACTTCACATATAAGAAAGCACTGTTTTGATTTAGAGCGTGTTTGTAGTTAAACCTCAAAGAGGCCCTTCTTCACACTGGGTAGAGACAACTGGTAAATGCTGAAATTTGTTCCTGTCTTACAAGGCTTGTTGGACCTTCTAAATGCTTTCCTTGAAATTGGATCTGGTGATCCAGCTATGTAGTCTTGCTGTACTTTCTGTTTATCTGAACACACGAAGATATCACACAAGCACCTTTGCACAAGGCCAGTCAAACAATAAAAACAAACATGTTGTTCATCCAGATTGTCTGCTGTTGACCCAATCTGTGCTTTGTACTTTCCAGGCTGTAGTGTAAATGTTTCTAGGGACAGATGTTGTGAGAGAGCTCTGAAAACATCTGATGCTCCTTCCAGTTATTTCCAGTGATACTTTTCAGAACAGAGTTTATCGCTTATATTTGTTTTGGTTCATGTTATATTTACATAATAAACTGACCTATGCTTCAGAAATCTCCTTCTTTGCAAATAAACAATTATAAGTTAGTACTAGAATCAGGGTGAACATGTACACAGCATAAAAAAATAGTCCTAGATTTTCAGATTGCTGTCTGAGTCTGTAAAAATGTGTGTGACTTTTAAGATTTTAAAACCTTTGCAATAGAGATGAGGGAGAAGGAAGAAAGGATATCAAGAAGACCAAGTGCAAACTTTTAAGGTTTATTTCCCCCTTTTTAGACTTCAACCAGATTGAAAGTAAAGGGCAGCTTCTGACTTAGACTTGAATTTCAGATCTGAGTAATTGGGTATCATTAATATCATTCATTGTCTCAGGTAGGTGGGTATCATTCATTCCAATGGATCACTTCAAGTTTTGAGATTGCAGGAAGACTTGAGAACTATCCATGTCTATTTATAAGAAATGACATTAAAAATACAAAAGGATTTTTAAAGCCTTCTTCATAAACAAAGGGTTTCAGGATTCTTTCTTTTGTCAAGATGTAAAATATTTCTAAATTTAATACTTTAAAAAATGTAATTTTTAATAAAAATATTAATGATTAGAAAAATGTTTCAGAGAGAATTGCATCCCTGAGTTTTCAAATGTGTTGTCTGTCACAAGATTGTGTCAGATCTCCCAAAGAAATGCAAATTGTGGTCATAAATTTTTTAAGGAAGATTACCTCTATGTTGGAGGTGAAATCATTGATAAAGAGAGGTATTTTAAAGTTCTTTCTTAAATGACCTCTTCCTGGTTTCCTATAGTACAATACTCTAAAAAGCTTCAAGGTGAGTGTTTGTTTTGTTTTTTTTTTTCCTATATCAGATAATATTCCATGTGGACCCTATGGTAATCCAAGGAAAATTAAAAGGAATTGACACATTCACAATGGAAATTATGGTTATGTCCTGGTACCAACAGTTAAAGATACAACATGATAGCTTCAGCTATCAAGTGTTTTAATGTTGAAGTAGTTATCTGTGTTTAGGCCCGTGCTTCTGAATGAAGTGGAAGCAATGAATCTAGAAAAACATTTGAACAGTACTCTTTGAAGGCTTTAACACCTGTATCTGATTGCTGGGGAGATGTTTAATGTGTTACCAAACTGAGTGATTACAGTCGTTTTACCCGACAGAGTCTCTGTGCTGTTGATAACTCTGCTGTGGATGGAGAGCTGTCACTGGAAAGATGCAGGAATTTCTGTTTATTTGAACTAATGGGCATCATGCCTTATTACCAGGCAATGCTTGCTGCTGGCTTCCTTGCCGAAGATGGAGACATGCATGTTATGTAGACATGTATAATTTTTTAATATTTTTTTTGCTTTTTTCATGCTTTTTTTTTCAATTTTTTTCCCCTAAATTGTGATTTTCTTTCTGTTTCCATGAAAGAGAAGGTCTGGGGACTAGATGATCTGTGAGATCCATTCCAACCCCTTTACATTCTATGATTATGTAGTGTCTCCAGAAGTATTAAATTTTAGTAGTAGGTACAAGCTGCACCTCGGAGCACTTTTGAATGAGGAAATTGCTATTTGTGTTTCAATAAGGAAAGACTTTTGGTGTGTTTTTTTGGTTGGGTTTGTTTGTTTTGTTTTGTTTTGTTTTTTGTTGTTGTTGTTTTGTTTTGTTTTTTGTTTTTGGTGTTGTTGTTTTGTTTTTTGTTTTTTTTTTTCCTAGCAGTATTTAAACTATAAGCAAAGCTGCAGAATTTAGTAAGAACCATGCCTCTCAGATATCAGAAGTTACTGGAGCTGATGGTGGAAGAAATGGGGATTATTGTGAGAAATTGTTGTTTGTTTGTTTTTTTGTTTGTCTCTCCAGTGCTGTGTCCAAGGAATCTGCTAACCCAGCCCCTCACCTGCACTTCTGGACTTCACAGTATATGCTTGTCATCACAATCCGATGATTTCTTTCATACATTGATTATTCTCCATTTGTATAACTACAGCAGAGAGTTCAGGTTTTTGTTTTATTTTTTCTTAGTTCTTTTTTGTTTGCTTGTTTCCAGGTTGATGATGCCTCTACAGGAAACCTTAAGAAATTTTTGCTCTGTGCTGTCTCACAGTGAGCTGAAAAAGAAACTTCAAAGTTAGGTTTTGTTCATCTGAACCATTTATGTATTTGTGGACATCTTTGAACATGCGCCTTGGTAACCCTGTGTCAATCTGGAGCACTGTGAGGGAATGAATTGGCCTGTTAGGCTGGGTTTACACATACTTTGCTTTAGCAGAGCAGTGCAAGCAGCTGGGGAGTGTGCCTTAGTTTTTCTTTTGCCTTCTGGCCCACAGGTTCACGTTGTTGCTTGGGCATCCCTTCCATTTCTCTGTCTACATCCAGCACAATTTCCCACTGTTTCCTTGCACTGGTGCACTGATGAATTTGCCAGAGTTCTCTGCCTTGTTCTTTTCATGTCATCCTCTTCCTACTCCATGGTTATTCTTTAAAAGAATTTTTTTTATTATTTAATTAATTTTTTTTTAGAATTGTGAGTTTGGTCATGATTTTTCAAGAGCCAAGAGAGGCTTTCCTCTCCTCCAAGTACATTTCACTCTCAGAAGGGCTGGTTCCTTGAACAGTTATGAGCAGGATTAAATCTGCAATTCTACCTTTAAAAAAAGAGGTTTTTTAAAAAAATCCCTGTATTAACCCTTTCTCAGCATTTTGTGAGAGCAGAGTCAACAGTCAGGGTAGGCAGAGGGTTTCCACACCATAATCCAATGAGAAACAGTAGAAGATTCTTCCCAGAATGTCCTCCCAAATGTCAGTAAACCAGGAGCTAATACAATCATGAATGGTAGGAAATTAGTCATTTGTAGCAGACCTTCACATTTATCATTAAATCTCTCTGATTCTACCAGTGACCTTTCAAAATCAATAAACCAGGCCGCCTGAAACAAGGAAGTTTCCTGTAAAGGAAAGAAAATGGAGCTTGTTTGGTCCTTCTG
Source organism: Hylia prasina (assembly GCA_013397195.1). NCBI lineage: Eukaryota > Metazoa > Chordata > Aves > Passeriformes > Sylviidae > Hylia > Hylia prasina. The sequence goes on along the minus strand of VYXD01015756.1, from coordinate 93,428 downwards.
TTTACTATTTTTTTTTTCTGAAACAGTAAGTCACATTTGAAGCTCTCTTTATCAAGCCCCAAGTGTTCAAAATACATTTACTCACTAATGAAAGATGATTTTCTTCTTAATTCATCATCTGATTTCTGGAGTTTATGGGTTGTATAGAAGGAAATGCTGAAGCATATTTTTAAGGAGACATTCTCTGTTCTTCCTGGCAACTGAGTTACAAAGTTGAGTCAAACTCAGTGTAAAATCAATTCTATATCTAACTACATATTTTTTTAAAGGATTTGAATGCTCAAGTCTTAATGGAAGGTAAGTTATCTCTTATTTTGTTTTGGTGAATAAAACGGTGTGTGTTCTTTGCTGGTATAATAAAATCAGGTACTAAAAGTATAAAAGTTAATCAAAATTTACTTTAATTAATCCAAAAGGAGCATTACAGATAAAGATACTGTTGAAACTATTTGTAATCTATTTCTGTGTTTATTAGCTAAACAATATTATTGACAAGCTTGAAGCATTTATTTCCTGAGTGTTGCCCTTTGTTAGTGCATTATCCTTATTTCTTCAATATGCAAAATGTATATGAATAAATCTCTGTATATAAATGCTGAATATTACCTTTCATTTTATGTACATACAAATTATTTTTATGTAGTTCTTTTGATGTGTCAGTATGCATTGGCATGCTTTTTCTTTTTGTTCTTTTTTTTCCCATAACAAAATATAATCAGAATCTCTTTGGCTACCAAAGGCAAAAGAGATGAACTTGATGAAAGTAGTTTTGTTTTTCAGGTCTGCCTGTCTGTAATAGACGTTCTCAAAATTGTCTGAGCTAGAATTACTTAAATTTTAATTTTGAGTATTTTCAAATTCCTTAGAAAATTAATGTTTTCTAACACTAATTTTTCTCTAATGTTTCCACATGTCCAAAGGTCGGGTCTGACTTTGATAGCCCCCTAGATTCTTAGGACACACAGTGTCAAAATATCCACTCTGTGCACACATATCTGATATCAACTAGGGATCTGTGAGTGACAGTAACATAATATGTGGAATATGTGGAATGGAATGGAAATATCACTTAGTAAAGTACACACTGAATTCAGACTTCCACAAAAATAGCTTTAGGAAACCTGGTGTTTGAAAACACAATATATTTAACCAAGTGTCATTGAGTAATAAGGCAAAGGGACAAATTTCAAGATCTACTCTAACACAAAGTCAATAAATGCATGTGCAGTCCAAAGATGTGACAGACACATATATTGTACAAAAAGGATTTCTCGGACAGATTCTGTCAATATAAATATATTCTGTCGACATACATGTGCCTTGTCATGCTGCCTTGTCATAATTGCAGTCTCAAGAGCTTTAATTATCTCTTTAAACCATCGGTATTTACATTTGGTTTGTCTCATGGTCCTTCATTGCTAATGTGTCACAATCTTTTTTTTTCCCATGTGGGGGTGACAACTGGTCACTCTTCATTAATAAGATGACAAGTCTCTTATCCATGTTGTAGTCACAATAGGCTTTAGAAAGTTAAACTTCAAGAGATTAAATTCCCTCTGTGGTTATCCTACAGAACACACACTTCAACAGGAAATGCTTACACATCCTTGTTTTTCTTCTGCCAAGACTAAATTCTGTTTTCCAAGACTAAGTAAACTTGGGATGAAAACAAGAACATGGATTCTGTAGTGAAACAGTGACATGTATAGTTGATTTTTCTAAACTGTGCTCTAAGAAGGAAAAATACATTCCTGAGAATATTATTTGTCATATAACTAACAGGATAAATATATGAAGTCTTCTAAGGTCGTGTTTTAGATACTCCTCATGAAATCCAGCATTAGCCCTGCATTTCACAGAATCACAGAATAACTGAGATTGGAAAGGACACTAGAGATCATCCTGTCCAACCCCCTTACTCGACCTACAGGAGGTTGCCCCAGAGTGTGTCTAGAGTTTTTGAGTAGTGCCAAGGAGAAAAATACAATTTGATCAGACTTGTGTTCACATGTGGAGGTCTCTGTCATGATCTTTTCATTAGAACTGGTGAGTGTTAAAGATAAGTAGCACTTAGGCTCGAGGAACTTTTACTACAGCATGAGTGAAACAAATCTGAATAAAATGTCGATTTAGGATTCCCTGATTTCTTTCTCATTAATGTATTTCTTTTCTTAGGTGAAACAACAGCATTTTCTGTATGATGAACCACAAATTGCTGGTGCCAGTTTACCTGGAGGCTGTGATACTGGAGACCTGCCTCAGTATCTGGTGAGAGTGACAGCAGTGATGGTGCCTCTCTCTAAAGACATAAACCAGTGATGGTGTGTGTCTACCTAAAATTTCATGCTGCCCCTTGATGCCTTAGGAAGGCTGATCTGAAACAGAGACTGGACAGAGCTAGAGAATAAAGTAGGTATTTATTTAAAGGCCTTTAGGATACACCTTGGACAGGACAGGGCCTGGCCAGGGCTGCACCCAAGGTGGACTAAGAATGGTCACAAAATGGCTGCCTGGTCACAAAGTCTTATATTTTTATAAGTTTTGGTCCATTTGCATATTGGGGTTAATTGTCCAATTATGTCTCCAGGTTGTGAGGTCCCATCCTTCTTGTTCCTCCCTCCAGCCACCCTTGTTTGTGCTTTTGGGCTGAAAGTTGTCCTTGGTATTCAGCAGGAACAGGATTTGTTTTGTGTCCCTGCTCTGTGCAGAGCTGACTGACACAGTATGTGAGCTCAGAGCTGCACCCCTGGGCAGCACAGAGTCTGAAATACAGGAAAGATAAAACTTAAGGCATCACCCTAAACAATGAATATAACCAACATAGTATTATCCAACAAGTAGAAAGACTGTCCAAGTCTGTTAATTTTTAACAGGAGTTGTAGCAATCGTCATTTGGGAAGGTGAGGTTTCCAAAGTGTGGAAAGGCAGACTGTAGTTCGTTGGTCTGCCTGGAACATGAGAGCACTTGAGCCCACGTGGCTTTGTCAAACAAGTGACAAAAGCAGGTATTTTGTGGACCAAGGTGGTGAAGAGCAGGGCAGGTGTAGCTGTGGCATGCACAGCCTTTCCCTTGGAAGCCAAGGAACTTATCACCAGCACAGGTTCCACACCTGTTCTCCAATTCCTGCTTTTGTGCCCTCATCAAGCTTAGCTTCATCTCAGCCAAAGAGAACAAGAGATGAGTGCAGGTGTGGCACTGGACAGCCCAACCAGCCCTTGCTTACAGGGCTGCTTTGGGTTTGCCTACAGCAGATTGCAGTCACTGCAAAGTAAGCATTGCCCAAGGCAATGAAGCACTCCTGCAAATTTTATTGTTCTTTAATGGCTTTGATCAGAAAGGGAGTGTTTAGGCCTAAAAAGAGGATAAGTATGGAAGAAAACCACCAGCTCTGTCCAATGGGACCACTTAGAATGAGGATTAGTCATAAAACTTAACAAATGCTGGAGACATTTACAACTCTCTTCTAATGTAATGGCACCTATACCAAATACTTATATTAAATTGCAAATTTTATGTTCCATAATGCTATGCACAATAAATTAGCAAAGCCTGTATCAATCTCAATATGAATATGAAGACAAACCCGAAAAATCATGTTTATTGTTAAGGATAAATAAAGTAAAACACTTTATTGCTCAGTGACAAAAGATTGTAAAATACCTTGCAAAAATAAAGCACATGCTATAGTCCATAAGAACAAAAGGATTGCCTGATTATAGAAAAGACCTAAAATTCAGGAGGGAAGGAAAAGATGAGGTTTAATGCTACTATTTGGTATAAATTTTAACTTATTCCAGTGAGAATGAAATAAAAAACTTTAAGGAAATAGATTCCTAGATTAAAAAAAGAAAGTGTCTTTTGAATGTTAGTACTGTTATAGTGAAAATTGGTGGCTTATTTCATAGGAAAATGTAGCAGTTTTCTGTATGCATTCAGGGTTGTTTTCACAAGTTTTGAGATAACAAATACTACTTTTTCTTCTCAGATTTAACTTAAGTCATGACTAGCAACGAACCTTTACTATGGGAAGAAATTAAATACAATTACGTAAAGTTTGTCATCCTGATTGATTACAAGGCATTGTACAAGATGTAGGAAAACAAAAATTTAGATTTGGCTGTGCTGCCTTCGGGCAGTGTGGTAATGCAAGAGAGTGTGTGGAGTGATGATATGTCTATATGTATATATGTATCTATATGTATTTTTTTTAACTACAGGAGGAAAATAACCCCAGATTCTAAATCCCTAAAACTGGTTGTTAAATTCCTACAACACAAACAGAAGACATCTGGATATTCCCTTTTTTCTTGGATCAGTTTCTAACGCCACAGATGTGAGTAAATATTAGTATAATTAATTCTCATAACCTTTTAAACATGTAGTAATTTTCTACTTAAAAAAAAAAAAAAGAAACAGGGAAACTGTGCTTTAGAAACCTACATAATTCAATATTGTAAAGATTAACCAACCCTGAAATAGTATAATAAATGGGAGACAAGAGATGTTCAGGATACAAATGCATGACCTTTGGAAATAAATATATAAATATAAAAATAAATAAACAAATAATGGGGTTGTCAGTTGTAGCTGACTGTGGTTAGGTTTTCATTGGAGGCAGCAGAACATTGATTCAATAAAACATCATTCAGCAAACTGTCCTTTTTCAGCAAGGCGCATAAATATTTGCCTAACTTGTTTAAATCCCACAGAGCTTACTTCTGTGCTGAATCATGAAAATGATGCTGAAAAGCCAGGTACAAATTTCTGATCTCATCAGCGCCTTGCTTCCTCTTTCAACCTTTGCTACTCCCTTAAATCCTTCCCCAGTTTGTAGCCTTTGACGATGGAATGTCACTTCTTTTTTCTGTATAAAAAGTATTTCAGTCCTCTGAAACAACAGTGTTTGGTGAGGCAGGTATCTGCATACCTGGACCCCCTGCTCAAACTGGAATTCTTTGTGCCTGCCAAAGGGGAGGAGAGGGAAAAGACAACTCAAAACCTACAGTGCTTAATCCTGATTACCCATGGTTATTTTGCTATATTTTCTTTGTTGCATTAACTGAGTTTTATTTCCTTTTGGATGATGTGAATGATCATGATATATTTTTATTGTGCTCATAAAGTGTACAGAAGCAGAGTTAGAGTGAAAACTTGCCTTTTCTCCCAAAGAGCTGGTTTTAGTGTCTGGCCAAAGTTAAAGGCTGGCAAAAGAGGATGAGAACTCCTTTTGGATGACTGGAAATTTCGCTCTAAGGAGCATTCATTTGCTCTGGCTTTGCATTTGGTAAGTGTTTGCTCTCTGGGCATGGGGACTGGAACAAATGCCATTGCTTCAGGGGAGACTTCACAGCAAAACCTGGGTTTGCTCCTTGAGCAGTAAAGAAAAGCAGGGTTGGCCTTAGCATCCAGCAGGCCAGCAAAAACAAAGATGTCCCAGGTCTGGTCATTAATAGAAATTACTATTATTTATTTTCATTTCCAAGAAAATTTCAAAACACTCTTATTTCTGCCCCTAACTTCCTGTCACTTTCACTGTTATCTGGCAACTACATTGAAATAAAAACCCTAGAAAAAAATACAACCTAAAATATGTTTCTGTTTTGATAGGATAGCCTTGGTTGGTGATTAGATTATATTAGACTAAGGCATTGTCCTCAGATGTAATTCACTCTTTGGTGATGGATCATCTTCTGGAAACAACATGTCTTTTATAAAACACCTGAGAAGCTTTCCAATAGCAGCCCAAATTTTCTAAAAAGGAAAATCACTAGAAATTGATAACTTCTCCTTACAGAGAAAAATAAAAAGACAAAGAGAGGAAAATTATAAAAATGCATAGTTAACAGAGTTTTGTTACGAAAATTAAAATTTACTGTGAAAATGGGAAATTATTCTTGATAGAGATAACATATAAATAAGGATACTTATATTCTTTCAAAATAGTCCTCCATAAGACCACTGTTGCCTGCCAGACAAAAAAACAGAAGCTGTTCCAACTTGTTCAAAAAGGCTCCTCATGACACTGCCCATTAGCAAAAGACTAAATACACATTCATGGGTAAGGAGAGAAATACTTGTACAAGTGGCTAAAAAATAAACAAAGAAAAGGATTATTGAGGTTTTGGGACCTAACATAACAAAATTGAAGCAAGAAAAAGGTTCTGAAAGTTCATCTGAAGTTACATTCTCTTACATCCCAGTAACAGAAGCTCCTGGATTGGCAGCAACCTCTCTATCCAGATCAGTGGTAGAGCTTCTGGCATATTAATGAAATTTGTTGCAAGTACTCTTTAAGTAAAAACAGAATTGCCACAGCACAGGATTTTATGGTAATGGAGGCTGAATAATGAGAAAATGGAGAGTTGTCATCTAATCATGAAGATCCCTCCCCTTTGAACATAAATTGCATAAAATATCTGAAATATTAATATAATTGTACAAGGTCTTGAAAATCACAATGAAAATATTTTATGAGTATCCTTAGTGTGCCTGTGACCTATAGAGATCATTAATTTGAAGCCTAATAGCCTACCTGATACTGTACAGCTTCCACAACCTGATTTGGCAGAATTGTATTATATGTATAATATTGTTAATAATGTATAACATAATAGAATGCCACATGGTATTATAAAAAACAGGAGAAGAAGATAATTATCAGTATTACAATATGCCAGTAAGAGATCAAAGAATATGAATGTTATATGGACAAATGAAAGTCTGATGATGCACTAATTTCCTTTTCAAGGAAAGATTACAGCACTGCAAAAAAAAAAAAGAAAAAGGACACAATTCCCATCGCTTTTGTCTTTAATAAAAAAAAAAAAAGAAAAAAGAGGAAAAAAAGTAAGCATGTAGAAAATTAGAGGCTCAGTGCAGTAAATTTTTCTCACTTAAAAATATAATTTAAATGATTAGAAAGCACTGCAATTTTTTTCAGATCGAGGATACTTGATTGTCCTTATCATCTGTACTTTTCTGCATCCCTGCCTGATATACCTCCTTATCACTTAACTAGCTAATCAATCACTAGACTTTCCCCTACATTTTAAACACTGCAGAAGAGTGTCTTTCCATAGCAGGAAAGGTGGCAATGTGCTGCCCTTACTCTGAATCACCTCTGCTCACTTTATCATCTACATCCCAAAGCTTGAAATAAAGCAATTATATATTGGAACTGAACAGGGCCTCCAAGAATTGCACGAGTAATATTTATTAAATGTTCACTTTATTAGGATTAAGGTTGCCTGTAGTTGTAGAAGTCTTCTGCAGGGGAAAAAAAAAAAAAAGGAGAAAAAAAAGTAATTAAAAAGAATGAACTGAAAATGATATATTACAGCAGTCTGCACAGGCAAGGCATTGCCTCTAGTGGATCAGGGCTTCACTTAACTCTTCAGGCAGTAGGACCAGAGAGGAGCACAGAAATCCTCACCTGATTTATCCTGACAAACCCAGCCTGGCTCAGCCTGCCAGCCCTTCATCGTCCTGCTGAATGAGACACGGTGCTCTGACATCTCCCAGCTCAAAACCCACAAATGACTCCTACTTTTTCAGCATCTTCACCTTCCTCCTTTCTTTATTTCTGATCAGAAGCACTTTATTGGGTCGAATGGTGTGGAGCTCTCCAGCCTTGTGCTGCCCTCTGGTTTTGAGGGGAAACGTGATAGAACAAACAATATGGTGGTGCCATCAGGACTTTTTGTTCTTTTCCTAAAAAAATATCCTGTTTTAAAATAAAATTATGCATATGGCAGGATTCCATTGAGAAATATATCTCTGCTTTCTTTAGATTTCATGCAGGCAGACTGGTGACTCTGCTTTAGATTCAACGATATATATATATAAAGAAAATATGGAACTTACCATTTTTGAAATAGTTGTTTTGTTTTTTTTTTTGATGCCTCAGTGTTATCACAGTGAAATTTGAATGTAAATTTGCTGGTGCTTAAGAGATCTGCTGAAAAAATTTGCCTGGGACAAAAATGAGGGAATCCCACTTATAGACTCAGGATGGACTAAATGATGTAAGGTCACCAGAGAATTTGGTCTGAAAACCAGGATGTTGGGCAACAGGATGTTATTCCAGAAAGGTAAGAAATACAAAGTATTTGGTATATTTATTAGGAACTTACATGTCTTTCCAAAAATGATGAATAGCCTATCAGAAGAATGTACAAAAAAATCCTGCTCTATTCCACTTCTACCTTCTGCTTCACACACCTTAGACCTTGCTCCTGAAGTTTGTGTGACTGACTTTTGTAAAATGTTCTGTGAAATTACCTGAGTTAAGTCTCTGTGGATGACTATGCTCCCTTGAATCTCTTACCTCTCATTTTGTTGCCACTGCTGTTTACAAACAAGAGTATCTGGAAGAACAGAAAATTTTGCATGGCTTTATCATAATAGAAAGAAACTGTATTTTTATATCAAACTATTAAACATGTTTGTGTTTACATTCACAGGTTTTTTCAAAGAGTACTTGATGCCACACAAAGAGCAATCACCAAAACTTGTAATACGAAACTAATTTATTTGGTATCACATTTGTTTGAAGAATAAAGTTAATAAGAACAGGATTTCTTTTTCTTCAGCATAGGCAAAATGCTTGTCCTAGCAGAATTCTCACTGCTCTATGACATCAATGTAAATTAAAAAAATTAATTCTATTGATAGGACAGCAGCATCTGTGAATGAAAGCCCAAGTGAAAATATAGGTGTGGTACAAATACCTGGTGAGAGATGGCCCTGACTTGGAAGGGCTTAGAACTTAAATAAACAAAGCAGACCAGGTGAAGAAAGAGGAGACAAACATAGGGGTGTAAAACATCTTGCCTAGTGTCACAAACAAAATCTGTGAAAATAAATCCCATGTCACTGGACTACGATGCCTCCCCCGGTGGTACTTGTGTAAATGCTGACTCTTTTCTTGCAGTGTATATGCATACATTAAAAAAAAAAATACAGTGCTTTCTGATCATTTAAATTCTATTTTAAATGTCCAGATTTGATTCAAACAAAAATTAGTGGTGGCAACATGTGCTCAGCCTTATCTCTAAAAGGCTGACCTGAGTTTCAGACTCCAGGTAACTGCAGTGGTCACCAAAGCAAGCATCTCTGTCATTAATAACAGAAATATCTGTTATTAATGACAGACATTTATATGACAAATGAGGACAGAAGTAAATNCTGTCATTAATAACAGAAATATCTACATGAGGACAGAAATAAAAAGTGTGTTTCTCTAGCTATACTGTTTTAGAAAGTGATTTCTGTACCTGTTAATCTATGCCATAGGGGTATGATAGGGGAAACATGTTTGCGGTTCCACTTGATATTCCATCACACACACAATTTGATATGCTTTAGAATCTGATTTCATGTCTTGTTTTATTTTTTTCTATGTATTGCTGGGAGAAGCACACATTTCTCATGTGTGCTCTAGACTATGAAGACGAGGAGCTATGAAGTTTTTGGAGGACGTATGAGAAACGCTCTCTTTAGAGGATTTACCTCCATGAGAAGTGCAGCTTGTTCCAACACAATCACTTCCCCACCATCAAACTAAGAGAGAATCTTGGCTGCTCTTGGGTAAGTGCTAATTCAGGGAGGACTCTGCTCCCTCAGATCAGTGCTGAGCTACTCCCATGGCATCGATTGTGCATTTGTAATCAAGACTCAAAGGCTTCCTAGGATTAGGTGCAAAATCAAAAAGTCTTATTGAAAAAGAAAATCTGCTGAATCTAGCAACTCTAAAGTACTCTAATCTGCAACATATAAATTTAACAAAGACTTAAATGACAACAAAGTAAGAGAGAAATCAGGGAAACTTTCAGAGCTCCATGTTTCCATAAGCATGTATGCTGGATATGTAAACCAATACGGTAAATCGCAATTTCTGATTTTGTGAATTTAATCTACCAATAATCTACACATTTGAATACCATTATCAATCATAAAATTTTATCTACAGATTACTATTAGATGGTCATAATTTGCCAGCTATTTTCCTTCCTGCTATTGGCAGCTAAATACAAAACACTGTATTTGATGGTCTGACATTTTCAATTTTCATTTCTCGTTTCAGATTTAGCCTTTTGCTAATGCTGCTCTCTGTGTAGAAAATATGCACGTGCCTTCGTACTATTTTAAAACACCACTTGTCCTCTGTTATGTTTAATTATATTATAGTGACCCCAAAAATTACCTAATGTTGAGAGAGAATGCAAAATGGAGACAGATTTAAATTTCTCATTTCTGTAAAAATCTTGTCTTGGCAAACCAATTTATTTTAAGATCTGTCCAGCCAACAGCTTGTAGCTTATGTTTTTTTTTTTTTTTTTTTTTTTTTTTTTTTTTTTTTTTTTTTTTTTTTTTTTTTTTTNTTGGGGTTTTTTTGGTTTTTTTTCTCCCTTCTCTAATTGCTTGTATGTTCAAATTCAGCAGATGACTATATTTATAGTTAGGTTTAATCAGCAGGATTCTTTTCATTCTTAACTTTAAACACATGTAAGGATTTCCTGGAAGAAGGATTTTAAATATTGTCTTTTAATTGCATTTTCAATTGTTTTACCTCCTCCTTCATGCTTCTCCTAAGAATTGTAAGGAAACATATTTTAGTGATTTCTTCATATTCCAAATTTTTTCACCTGGGATTTGAATAAAAAAGCATTTCTTACACTCCTTCCTCTAATACTGACCTGATATACTCTTAGTTACTTCTATTTTCATTATTTTCAGGAAACATAATAGTTCCTAAACAAACTTTGTCATTCTGCTTCTGTAAATATACAAGCAAACATTATTCTCTAATAATATTTGCTTTTACAGTCTCAAACTGGAAGCTTAAATGATTGCAAGTGCAAGATCCCATCGATAATTTTAATGGAAATATTTTAGTTCATATATATCCTTTTGAATTGTATAAATCTGTCAGTCTAAAAGATGGGAGGCACATACACAAGTTGACAAAAATGCTAACTAACCCCAGAACTGGGATCACTATCTATGGATGAATTGAAAACGTCCTTTATGGGATAATTTGTGTGTTCACTCACATCAAACACCACATTTTGCATACACTTGCATGGTTTGGTCCGAGGGTGGAATTTTCCTCCAAATTTCCTTTCTCCCAACATTTGCAGTGTTTGTGCCCACGGCCACCTCACACCAGCTACAGACTGGACCTCTTGACTTGTAGAAGTTAGAGATGGAAGAGATCTATTATGTCCTTTACTCCATTCCTCTGCTCATGTGAAATTGTTCTGTGCAATCTTTTTTTTGAGAAGATACTGCCAAGTATAATCCTGCCTAGGCAGGGGGATGGACAGATGACCTACCAGGTCCTTCCCATCTGAAATATCTCTCATGTTATGACTAACTTCACTGTCCTTCTTATCTCCCCCTTACAAAATGCAGGGACCAGGCATCTTCATGGGAACTGTTCATGCCACAGGCTCTGGCTGCTGCAGTTGTCACTCTCTCTTCCAAGCTCCCTCCCCACTGTAAGCTGTCATGAGTGAATTTCTTTTTCCACAATGTGTTGGAGCTCCTGTCTGTTGTGGGTGCATGCTGAAGTGTGACTTGTATTGCTGGGCCAATATATTTTTTTCTAGTTTTAGCCATTTCTCTCTGGAAAGGCTTCCTTTTTGCTTCTGCCATCATCTGCTGTAAGAGCTGAAGCAAAGCAATGATAACTTTCATTCTGAAACACACAGATAACATCAATGAAAGGATGTTAAGTCATCTACATAATTAAATAGCAATTGGCCTTAGCCATTACTCATTATAGTGTAGCTTTTTGTCATTCTGTTTGATGCTAAAGGATGTTCAGCTGCTTGTAATTGATAGAGAGGTTTAATCTGCAGTGGTTTCACTGTAATGAGCCAAGCATGAAGCTATTTTTTATGTTAAAAAGGCTAAAAGACCCTTGTTTGGGAGTAGGCATGGGGACAATGCTTGGGGTTCCTCAAATTCCCCAAGTATAAAAATCTTTTCTTCTCTATTAGTTGATTTTCATAAAGTGTTAGTTGAGCAAAGATTGCTTTTGCTTCAGATGTAAAAATGCAGGCCTATTCACAGCAGTTGAATCACACTGAAGCTATCAGAATAATATGTTTCTAATCTAGGGACTCAGAATAGCAGAGGGTTAGAGAGAAGAGATGAGAATTTTGCCAGAAATTAATCAGGAAAAGAGCTTTCCTTGGTCTCTAAATGAGGCTTCTGCAATTTGTAAAACAAAATGGATGAATTTGAAGAGCAATAAGTGGATTATGTGGTGCAATTGGGTTTTGTGAAATTTTAAGCAAAATCCATAAATATCAGGTTTGAGGGGAAGTCAACAAGAGAGCTTTGAAGATGGCTCCTTTTTTATTATTATTTTATAATAATATCTCTAACATATTAATGTCCATGGCTGGAAATAGCATTATAATTCACATTATCTTAGTTAAGTCAGTAGAAGAAATGTGCAGCTAACTACACTGTAGGGTTCTGGCCTGCTGTCTTTGAACAAACATTTGTAGCTTTAAAGTACCACCCAGCTGTTTGTCACACCCCTCTTACTGACAAATTTTGCCTCTGTGGCAGGAGCAGCAGAAATAGGTGATATTTACTTACAGCTCGGATGCTCCACTGCCTGGAATGTGGGTGTGAATCCACTTTTGTCCGTGGAATAATCAAATACTCTCAGTTGCTGCAGCTTAGGCAGAGGCGAAGCTTTTGTTTTGCCAGCTCCAGAAAGGTGGCAGAGCAGTAGATATGACAGCTGGAGCATAACTAGCAAGAGATAGTCAGTGAGCCTTAAACCAGATGAAAGACAGAAGAACCTTTAGGCCAATGCTAATGATCATCAGCTATCCAGGAGGCAGAATATCAATAAAAACTTAAAAGCACTCCTTTTTCTCCTTTACAAATTAACCCTGCACCAATGGGGAGGAATTCCTCTGAGATAAATATGTCAAGATATTGGGAGGCTCGAAAAGTGCAGGAAATACCAGAAGGAGAGCAAAATGTGAGAGAAGAGCAAGAAACCAAACTACAAATCAAAGTGGAGACAAAACCACAAACAAAACCCCCAAATAGTAAAAAAAAACCAAAAAAACCCAAAACACCACAAAAAACACCCAGGCTTCCTTATCCTGAGCAGTGAGGTAGGTCAGGAAAACCTTCCTTAGGAACTAATATTTAGCTAAATTCACAGGTTATTTTAGTTTGAAGAGAGTTCTGAAGGTCCTCTACTCTATGTCACTGCTCAGAGCATGTGTTGGCAGATCAGGTGGCTGAGGGTTAGACGTGGCTGGATCTTGAGCACCTCCAAGAGCAGCGCTGACATAAATTCTCTGACATCCTGTGGCTGCCCTCATTGCCATGCAGTTCTGAAGATAATTCTGAGAGGAGAAAAGCAATCAGGAAAATGAGACTAGAAATTCTATGCAAGACCCGTGCTTTGCTCCTTATGAGGAGGTGACGTGGGGGAAATCATATTGTTTGTGCCTTTGAAAAAACTCTTAGCATCAGTGCATTTAAGGGAAGTGTAGAGGATGCATTCCTAAGCATGGAGTTGTGGTTGATCACTGAGAAGTGACTTGTCTCAAGCAAAAGGCCAGAGGGAAAGACACTCTTGTGATTAACATGGTTGTTTTGTTTTCCGCATCTAATGAGTACAAATATGCTTGTGATAGCTAAAAGTTTTGAACTGCCCTCCAAGAAATTATGAGTTAGACTTTTCATAGTACCGAGAATTTGCCATAGAAAGAGATTTTTAACAGTTCTAGGATGCACAGACAAACACATGGCTGTAAAAGTAAAAAAGGAATGTATGGATCCAGGGAAAAATACAGTGAGATTCACTATTTTTCACTTTGTTTTGTTGTGGGTTTTTTCTTAGAGAAAACATTAGAACTGCAATAGTATTAAAAGGAAAGAACATTGCTTCTTCATCAACACAAAGGAGAAAACAATATTGGTTTTTTATACATAACCTAAAGGCATGCTTTAATGTGGTTTTTGTGTAGAGCTTTGAGCCTAAGATAATCACAATCACTAGAAAAAACAACACAATCATTGTCAAATAAACCTTTATTCATTTTGATTTACCAGTCTAATTAGAAGTGACTGAATTTCCATTCCCTAAGAAATTTCTGATATTTGTTTTGATTTCAAATCAGTTTCATTTGATCTCATATCAGGATGAAAGATTTACAGTTAAATTTTTTTTGCCAAAATGTGTATTCTAATTTTCTGAAAACATTAGTTTTTCACTTCTCTACTATGTTATCAAGTGATAAAATTATATATTTTGAACAAAAATATCTCAATAATATCCTACATAATTTTTAAATTGAATTGATGTGTTCCAAGGAAATATGTTGATATAATAAAATCATCATTAAATAATGTACTCAGTGAACTGTAAAACTAATTTGAATTCTTGCCATAATAAAAGTAATCCCTGATCCTAAAATCTTGTAAATCTCAGCTCCTAATCTGTAACAACCTTCAGCACATGATTCTGTCAAATCACAGGGAACAGTAGCCAGCTTCTGCAATCATTCCTGCATAGTCTTGCTTTTGCCTTGCAAGATTTTTATTTATTAATATGCACTTTCTTTTCTATGAATCAATAATGTAAATCAATATAATCTGCTGGCACGTCGATGAGTTATATACCCAGTGTTAGCAATTAATATGGTACAGGTATGAGGGCATGTTCTGCAAACTGATTCATCACTGGTGTGCCACTTCAGACTAGGTGAGCATGCATCATGATTTTCCAGTAGCTTCTAATTTGTGACTTTAAAAAACAAGTTGAACAAACTTGCAATATTTTGTAGTATTCCTTCAAAATTTCTCAGTCATTCTGTGATCATCTAATAAAAAGAGCAAGATCGGTGTCCCCTTTATCAGGCTGGTCAGTTCTTCCCTGTGAGAAAGCTTTTAATTCCTTTTCAAGGAAAAATGAAAGAGAGTTTGGGGATCATAGTGGATAGATATGACATATTACATGACCAAGTCCATGCTTCTGACAATTCAAGTTAGTCCTACTAATCAGGTATTAAACTGTTATTACAAATGGCTTTAGGAGATAATTTAGCCTGTAAAATTTCCTTTAGAAGGTCATTAAGAGCTTCTGGGGATTTAGTGGATCCAAGGACCTCACAAATCTCCTGCATTCTACTGTTGCTTCCTCTCATAGCTCTTGCACAAAGGTCTGCCTTGGCTTGGACCTCCATGTAGCAATCCTGGTCTACAGGAATGCTCAGTTACTCTGGTCCTTAAGGACACAGAGCATGGACACCCATCCACGGGAATAAAACCTTGCAACTAAGAAGTGATGCAATTTTGGGTTTTACCTTTCGTCCTTTTATACGTTCTCTGTATTCTTTGCACGTAGCCTGTTGTAGTAGTGGCTAGTTTTCACAGTAATTTTCCATGGCCTTTCCCTAGGCAAAGAAAGACAAAAAACATTCCTGGAAAGACAAAGCAAATTCTAGAACTTCAAGCCCCAAAGGGTATGAGGCCCCTGTCCTATCCTGGTTCTTCTCCTGGCTACCAAGGTTGGGAACAACTCCTGGAGATACATTTCATAGACAAAGTACAGCCAATAGTGAAGGGGAGGAAACTTAGAAAGGCCTTGACCTGGAAGAAAAATTCCATCACCGCTTGTCCTTACTAAAATTATCTTGAGTTTCATTTCCAGGTTGGGAAAAAGGCAACAGAGGAAAGAACTGCCTGGTTGCCCTGGCAATGGGAGTGGAGGGAAGAAGGGAATAACATGAAGAGTGTCAATAGCTGGACATGCCAATTCATGGAGTCTGTAAGGGAAGGTCTCTGGGGGTCACACATCATTGGAAGATGTATCTGAATAACCTGGTAAAGCATTGCAGCAGCAGGGAGCTTCTCCAGGAGATTGCCTTGCTCCAATGGGAAGGAGGAAAACCCAAGGTAGGCACTTGACTTGGTTTTAAATATGTTCTTTGGGAAAAAGAATAAGGGTTTCCTTGGCTTTACCACATTTTGTACTGAGAAGGGAATTGAGGCACAAGATGGCACTTCTTAGAAATAACCAGTCTGAAAGAGGAATTGAAAAAAAGAACGTGTGACTAAAGACTAACGTGCCTGCAATCTGCAGAAGGAACAACTCTCTAGGTTTTAAGCAAAATAGAGATGTAGTTCACCTTACAGTCCCAAAGTTCTTTTTTTTCTTATTTCACATCTAATTCCTTTTTCCAGAAAGCACTAATGTGATCATTTCTTAAAATATTTTTACCTGTAAATCCCTCTTTTAATTTAAAAAAATGCACTGAAGATGTGAAAGTAAGATGTAGAGAAGTGTCAAAGAGAGATTGCTCTAATAAGACATTCAGGGGTGATTTGATTTCCCCTGCTGTTGCAGTAAGTCAGTAGATAAAATCATATTTTAGACTCTCCTAAAATTTTAAAACAGTTCATGAGGAGTATTGATAACATAGCTGCTGAAGTTAGGTACGTCCTTTAATTTTTCAGTGAAGAAAAACTGTTGCTACTGTTTTCTCTAGAATACTAAAACAGACATGTATGTTAATAGAGGGAACTGAAGTACCATTCAACAGAACTTAGTTTATTCAGGCATCTACAAATGCAAATGAGGGGTGATTTTTCCAAACTGAAGCTCCAGTTCTTAGTTTGCACTATTAGGTATCTGCAGCTGGGATCTGCTTTTAGACCCAAATAATCCAAAAGCTTTCTTACTCTTTAAACTGTCATATATGTCAGGTATGCAACAATGTAATCCAAATACTATATGTCACATATACCCTTCAACAAGTATTTCAATTTTTTATCAAATAAATTATGTGATGAGTAGTATTTTGCTGCGTTTGACTAGATCCTGCAGCTTTGTTAGATAAATTATTTAGCAAACAACAGAAACATTCATCAAAGAATGTAATCTGAAGTATTGGATTCTTTTGGTATTTGACTGGCTTAGATAAAAACATATCAGCAAAATTGAAGCTATGAAAATATAGTGATAAGACTATAGCAGCCTCCCCAAAAGATTTCATAAACCAGAATGGAAGTAAAAGAGAACAAAGCCATTGCTCAATATTGATGTTCTGTTTCTCCTTAATTTCTTATATATTTTTGTACCATAGGCAATTTTGTGCCATATTTGTTTAATTGGAACAGTTAAGAAATTTTGTTGATAAGCATGTCAGAGTAGTAACTTAGAAGGTGTACAGCTGGCTGCTGAAAAATGAAAAAAAACAAAAGACAAGAAAAGATAGATTTAATGAGGTGATTTTCAGCTGTTCAGATATTAAGATATCTTAATAATTAACTTATACTTTGTGTTTATATATTTAGTGGGGCTGAGAACAAAGATGACGTTGCTTTCATTGTGTGCTGTGAGGAAAAATTGGCAGATGTCAGAAATAGCTGTACCTTTAGTGAGGTGGTCAAATCTGTGAAGATACATGGATGCCTGTACCAGCCTGAAGATGTTATGCAGGTTCTTACCTGTGCAGAGCTGGGGCCATGAACACAGCCCTTGTGCACCAGGGAACAAACTGCTTTGCCATGAAGAGAAGATAACAGAACGAGCTCTAGGAATTTTTAGCTTTACAGTCTTGATCCAACCCCCATTTGAAGTCTTTCTGCTAATTTCAAGCTGGCTTTGGTCTGGTTACAGGGGGAAAAGGGATTTAATTGTCAAGGCAGCTGGGGGTGATCTTGTTTAAAGTGCCTTTGTAAAAAGCTGGTGGCAGACAACAGCTGATGGCTTAAAGACATACTTCATCAAAGTACACGTCCACTTCTGGTATTAAAAACTAATGCATTTGTCACATACAATTGGGCCTAAAGCAGGCAAAAGTACTTCACAGCATGTCCCCTGAGAGCTATCATAAATAGAAATCAGAAGAAATGCCAAAATCTTTAAGGCTTGACAGCAAATGATGTTTTAATTTAGTGCACATACAAAACTCTCTTTGACATCTAAATGGATGCTTGCCATTAAAAATCTCTCCCCCTTCCCTCAATATTTGTGACAAAAGGAGACATGTATACGAATGTAATTGTTTATTTTAATTTTAAAAGCAAAATTTGCATAGTACAGTAAAGGTTGCCTTTAGAAGGACTGAACCCACATTTCAGAGATGGAGATGTTGGTAACTTGAGAAAAATTTTATCTCAGAGTGGATATAGGAGCCTTTAAAACTGGATCCATTCTCTACAGCAACCTCAGCACAGGATGGAGGATACTGGCATCCATAACACAGAGAATAAGTTTTATGATCCCAATCCTTTACCACAGGATTAGCCTAGTGATTGTAATCCCAGTGAAGCAGAAGTTCAAACTCTTGGACAGGGAATCTTACTGCTTTTGCAGCTGTTATCTGTGTTCAGATGTTTCTGTTGAATCCCCTGAAAACCTATCTACCAAGTTATTTTCACTTCTAAACCCAAAGCTGTTAAACAAGAGGAGCAGGACAAAACTAAAGAGTTGTAAAGAGTCCTTCAGATTTAGTAGATGCATTTGTGATACTTTCTGAACCCAAAATTAGAAAGGTACTTTGAAAGGAGCAGAGACAGCTCACTGCTGAAAGGTTCTGACCTTTCAGCAAGGGTGCCTGTTCATTTATATGCCTCCTGAACTACTCATCACCTTCATCTATGATTAATAAACTCCAGTCATCCTGTTTACACTGGATCACAAGTTCTTTATTAACTTTTCTTTTTTGTGTCCTTTGGTATAAATGTAGAGTGCAAGGTTTGGGGAATATATTGGACTTTGCTGTGAAAGGTGTGTGGCTACATTTGCCAAAAATTAATCAGGTAGGGCTTTACAACCACAATCACATTATTCCAAAATTTGGGATGGACTCTACATGAGCTGTCTAGATTATAGTAGTGCTGACTGAAGTCTTGGTATTTCAATAGCTGGCAATGATTATTCATGTGAATGATTTTTTTTTTTTTAACTTTTTTTTTTTAATAAGATAACCTGGTTTGCAGTGTAGCTGCCATTCAAACAAACCCAATTGCAATGCAGAAGAGAAGGATTCAGGATTCATAGTTCTGCCACTTCCATTGGGACTGGAAATGAATGCAAAAAAGCATTTCTTCCCAAGCTTGTTGCTCAGTGTTCTAAGCCTCTTTGGCAGAGTCTCCCTGAGAAGGGAGAGACCTTGTTCCTATCTGTCATCTTCTCCTGGAGGTCCTGTACAATTTGGAAGGACAGGACACACCTTAGCACAAAACAAAGTAATGTTTTCCTCAGTCTCTTGTCAAAATCTGGCCTGAATTATGCCTGCAGAGTGGACAGAGGACTCTGAGTCTTCCTGCATCCTATTTATCTTCCTGCAAAGACACATACTCTTATCTCTGTATGAATAATGCCTTGAAAAACCACAAAAAGGGGTAAAGGAAATCTCGATTTTGTGGAAAAGGTAGGAAGAGCTGTCTTTTAGATTAACTGGCTTAGATATAGCTCTCAACCAGTAGTTAATAGAATTGCAGTTAAAAAAATCCTTCAGCAAGTTTAAGAACTTGTGATGTTCTGATGTATGTTTTTTCTGTGGAGCGGGAGAAGACCTCTGGTGCATTTCAGGCTTAGTCCCCTTCCACGCCACTTGCCAATTCATCTATTCCATTTCATACATGAACCTGTCTTTAAGGAAACAGACTTTTTTTTCTGACTTATTGCTTGTACTACATGTTCTCACAGGGTCTGCAACATTCTAGAAACTCATCTTTAAAGGTTCTCCTGATTACGTCAAATGTAGTTATTAACTCACTCCAGTAACCTTTTCCTGGTGGTTATCTGCTGACATTGTTACAATTCATGGATGTCTCTGTGTGGCTTTTTAAAGGAGATGATTTTGCTTTTTATAAGGCCCCTATAGTCACTTCCTTCTATTAACTGTAAAAGTGAAAAAATAAACATTATTCTGGTTAGTATAGGTTCTAATAACAAAAACACTTTAGCTTGCAAAAATGTCTTTGCCTATCAGAGGAAGAGAGGGATGAGAGTCTTGGGGGTGAATTTCTTGTTTCAAATCCCAAATGGACAGTTAATTTCCTGGGTTTTGGCACAGTGCTTTTACACAGACACAAAACATTGGAGGCAGGACTGAGTTAGTTTAATTTCAGCTGGCTAAAATGTTGGTGCTTAATCTAAATAAATTATCTGGATTGCTTGAGCCCACAGAGATGGGCTGTAGAAAGCCCCTTTTGTTTTGAGAAGGGAAATTTTGTGGCCATTTCTTTCTCTCACTTTCTCTCTTTCTCTTTGGTGGTGGAGGAAATCTAGAGTAGCATCACAGAATATAAGACTTCAGATACTAAATCAAATAAGTCACAACTTCATCTGGGCCTGTTCTCCAAAAATGATAAGGCATGTAACGAGTTCAGCAAATAATTTTAACTCATTTATAACTTGCATAGTCTTTTTTCCTAAACACAAGAAAAGAGTTTTGTGGATTCGGCTACAGAATTTATCACATTTTAGGACTCAGCTCTGCCTCCATGCCCATTTCCCAAACTCTTCAATAGTTCCTTCTCCCTTTCTTGAATGAATCATCTGAGATTATGTGTGCTCACTCTGTATTTGAATAGTTAAATACTTCCATAATGCAACCTCAGTTTCAGTGGCAGCACTGACATAATGCTGAAATACAAATAAATAGAACAAATATGATAAAAGTTCTTATCCTGCATCTATAGATAAAAAAGGAACAAAGCACCTGAGCAGCAAGCCCAAAGCCTGTGTTCTTTTGGGCTCAAATGGGACTCACACTTCAAAGCTGAGAATAGTTTTCTTAGTCCAGAATTCAAATTTACAAGTGAAGTTTGACTATGTCAGAGCTAGTTCTCTTACCCTACATGTTGTAAATACCTTTGAACTCACTCCTATGAAACAGAAATGCTTTCTGAAGAAAGAAGTTGAAAAGATAAGTGGCTTACGAGCTACTGTAATTAAAATCTAAAAGATGCTTTCCCAGCTGTTGCTTTTGAAGTTATGCTTAGTTGGTGGCTAGGTGCCAGCATTCAATTAGAAGTATGCATTTTTATTAACAGACTATCATGTGTTATATTATGTCAATAATTCCTTTTAAATTAGTTCTTTTTATTTTTAGAAATAGTCACAGGTGTCCAGGTCATTAAATATTAAAATGGGCCCCACTGACAATTGTGCAACATCCTAAGTTTGTTTGGTGTTTTATTTGCACTCCATTTGAAGTCCAAAATTAAAATATCTCTGAACTTGTGGAGAGGAGGGTTTGGCCAAGATAAGTCAGTGCCTGAGGGGAAAAAATAAAAAGAGAGATGCACAGCCTATGTGCAACTTTTTTGCCTGCATTTGGGTTTCTAATTATCATGGTTTCATTTACTTACTCATCATATGCCTGTTGCAAGTGGGGGCCTCATTATTTTCATTCACTTCCTTAGATGTCAAAGCCTCAGCCTGGAATTAGTATGGTGAGGGAGGGGTTGATATTCACAGGCTTTTAGAGGTACTCAGCTCAGTGTCAAAACAACACAAGAATCATTTTCCTGAAAATGGCCTTTTTTCCCTCTTTCCCAGCTTTTTTATTGCAGGATTCATTTCACCAGACTTCAGTTGGCTTCAGAGTAGATACCTTCATCTAGGCTTGATGACTAATCTGCCTAATTGAGGCAGCTATTTTGGGTTAAGAAGAATGAAGCCTGGAAGAGTCTTTTAGTTTTCCTCATATGTTTACAGGAGCTTCTAACAGCAGTCAGGCAGAGGTTTTCTATCTACTGTCAGATGCCTGAAGTTATAAGAGGTGCTCTGACCCACATTTTCTTTATTCGTGGTTAAGACCCTACCCAGAGTGAAAAAAAGGATTGAGGGACACTCAGCTTTTTTCAGGGTGCCAGTGGATGTTCAGGATGCTGTGATATAATTTGAACCATAATATAAAGTACTGTGTTTTCTCTTTTTGTGCAGCTTAATATCAGGGAATTGAAGGTCCTCTGAAGTACTTTGTTAATTACTGGATATTGATAATGATTGCAATTCAATACAATACATAATCTGTTCATAAAATATATACATATCTAGTCAGTAGTGTCCTTCACTTGGGGCTTAAATATAGTTTTGTCAATAAAAATTAATTTATTCTTGCATAGTATTTGATTAGCTGCCCTCTTCATTTTGCACATGGAAAAAAGTCATGTTCCCACAGTCACACTGGAAACATGCTAAAAGCTCGTTGGAAACCTAGGAATCCTCATTTCTATTCCTGCTTTGATGGGTCTTGTAGGTGTTGCTGACAAATGCTATTTCTTGTGCTGTTCTGCAGTTAAGACATAGGAAAGCAAGTGCTGTATGAGCTCTTCTGCCACCCTATTCCAGCTCCTCATTTTAACCTCAGTTGAAGAGGACAAAATCCCCATGACCCCAATTTAATTGTTAAATTAAAAGAGAGAATAAGACATATGAAGCCTATTTCTTGGTGAAGCTTTTTTAAGCCATTTAGCTAATTAAAGAATACAGATGTTGATTTGAACTATTACTCATTTTTCACTGGACTTTTAAAGTTTTGGATCATAATGTATTTTTAACCATCTGCAAATAGCTTAAGAAAACTGTACATGCCAAAACATTATTTTCATAATGTACTGGTTTGAAAGCAAAACCAGTGAGAGACTCCAAGTCAGAAGTACAATTTAATAAGAGCAAAAGAAATCTAGTANTAGCTTAAGAAAACTGTACATGCCAAAACATTATTTTCATAACTGAACAGCTCTTTCAGTAAAAACCTGAATTTTCACATAGATCTGTGCAGGTGCTGGTGTCCTTTTCTTTCTCTGACCTATCCCTGACACCTCCAAGAGCTACCTTCAGGAGACATATCACTTCCCTCCATTTATACCCTGTGTTCCACTGAATAGCAGTTGGTTACTGGCCTTTGCCAACAACAAATTATGAGTTTGCTGCATTTGTCCAGCTGTCTCATAGGAAAGAAAGTCAATGTTCTGCCTACTCCTCACTTTTTTCCTTTGTGCTGTACCTGTCCATTCATTCCAAAGAGGCCCAGCACTCTTAGTTTGGGGGGAAAAAGCAACTCCAATAATCTTGCTCTGTCAGTAGCCCGGGGAAGTTGGTCACTTGCCATCCAACTCAATACCCCACACATGAACACACAGGCAGCTTGTCCCTACATGTGTAGGCTAAGTGATGGATTGCAGGATATAGCAAAATCTGCCAGGGACTTGGAAGGATTTCAATTTCTTTGGCTAGTCTGTGACCTATTTATGCGTGCTGTATTGATAAATGAAGTGAAAAATCTTTTACACCTTTCAATGAAGGGGCCGTTTGGTCTGGCAACAGCACTGACACTTTTAGTGATGTCCTATAGGAAACAGCTGGGATTATTAATTCATTTTTACACAGGTCACTAAGCATCCAGAAGTCAATATTTCTTTTAAATTGCTCTCAATCTGGACCAAATCCATTCTGAAGGTGAAAGGTTCCAGATATATACTGCTACCGGCCATTATTAGAGTCCTTTTTAAGTTGTGCCAATTGTTTTTCCTTGGTTCAGCCTGAGAATGACTGTGTTAGGAAGAACAGAGAAAGACTACATGCTCTTTAACTTTTGTTTTTAGCTCATGGCGTAATTTCATATTTTAGTTCTTGGAAATATACTTTGTTTTATTACAGATGACATCAATCAGAGTGAAGAGAAGATGAGAAATACTTTAGATTCTGTGTCTGAAACAATTGCTCAGTGACTCAAGACTCAAATGTAATGAGGAAGGAAGAATTGCAAGAAGGAAAGATTTATACAGTTAGGGATAAAGCTGAGCAGAACTGCATGGTTTCGATTCCCAGGAATTTCTTCAAAATTGTAATTTGACTGACTTTGTGAGAAGACATACCTGCTGACTCTAACATTTGGTGGAAATCAAAGCAGAGGTACTAAACTTCGAGGTGCATGATGGCAAAACTAAGGGTCTGAAATGTGACCTGAACATCCTCTGTCTTTGGAGGAGAAAGGAGGTGAAATGAAACTTTTTTGCTGATCTCTGGAGTGCTACGCCCAACTCTTCAGCTCTTGGCACTTACTGCTATCTGGCTGGCTTAGCACATTACTGATTCTCTTTCATAGTCCTTTTTCAGAGCTGTGAATGACTAAACGAGTCCCAGAGAATCAGGCCCTACATCTTACTTGGGTATTAAACAGCTGGAAAGGGTATGGAGAAGAGCTGTTGTGACTCTGCAAGGACTGGAGACAGTGCCTTGCAAGCAGCATGTTAAAAATGAAATGCTAGCTCTTTAAACAGATTAAAGATTATTTGATTTCGGTGTACAAACTCCTTCTTGAATACCTGAAATAGGAGAAACAATAGTGCACCAGGGGTAGGTAGATAAATCCACACATGTTCATATTAGATACATAAACAATCCTGTCATCTTGGGAATTAGCATAGCAAGGAAAAAAATGGACCAGAGTGTTGAAGTCAAGCCTGGGTGTGGTTGTGCATTATAGCCTTCAGCCAAGCAGAAATTAGTCCACTTTGGGGGTGTCTGGGTCAATCAGTACAAGAAGTCACACCAGGTGGTTCTCTGGTGGTTTTAGGTCTTGGTATTGACAGCCCTGACTTTGTCCTGCCTCCAGCCTTGATGTGAGGTTTTGGAGTAGTACTTACATCTGGAAATACCTGAATTTACTTTGAAGAAGACCAGTGATAGGAGTGGTTGGAAACTTTCATAAAAAGATCTCTCTTCAAAGAAAAGTTTTTTTGTGGAAAAAACCCCTTACTTCTGCAGATAGTTTTTTGAGTTTACATCAGGAATTCCAAGCCCAAATTATTTATTTTTGGGCTTGTTGGACCAGGAAAAAAAAAAAAAAAGAAAAAGAAAATNAAAAAAAAAGAAAAAAGAAAATATAAGTTTGTTCAACTGGCCAAAAACACTAATGAGCTAGTTCAAGATTATTGTTTGGTTTGTTGTGGTGGTGTCCTTAGGGATTCTCTGTTGCCCTAATTCATTCCCATCCCAACTTGTGGGGCTGATGGATTATCTGTATATATAAACCAGCCAGATTTCTTCTGGAAGCAAGGACTGTGGTGCAGTGTGGGAGCTCTGTGATGTCTTATAGAAGTCATCCCTGCAGAGAGCACGGGAAAAAAGAACAAACACGTCAAGGAATAATTTCTCAGGCATTTCTGTGTTGTGTTTATGATCAGCTGCGATATTACTGAGGAAATATAGCGGACCGATTTTCCTTCTTTCTACTGTTATCACCTTTACCTTTATCTCCTCTAAGCTCTGTTTTACTTTTTTATCAGTCATGTTGAACACTGGTAAGATTCTTCATCCAACCTCAGGCACTCATTTTCAGGAAATTAACTTGGCATTGTAACAGCTCTTAACATCTGTGACTCTTGACTTGGAGAGAGTTGAATAAAGGAGCTAGGCAGAGCTTTAATTTATTGCCAATAAATTTCTGATTTTTTTTTTTTTTAATGAGGACTTAACAGTTTGATTTTTGCCTTCATTATATTGAACCTATTTTGGGTATGAAAATAACATGAGGGATATAATGTGTTTTGTACTACAACAACTTTCAAAGAGGCCAAAACAGAATAACCTCATATTTCCAGAAAAAAGTTGTCCCTGCTGGTATAAAGATATTTTGTTTCCTTTTTAGATTGATGCTGGTAAAGCTCGTGCTGTGAAATTTGAAGTGGATGTAAGGTTCTAGGAATATTTGCTGCACAACAGCTGTGCTCTTCTTTACCCTCCTAGTGCCAGTTCAGCATGAAATTCACCTGTGTTTACATCAGAGTAAAACAAAGTACCCCTGGGAGAAAAGCTAGTAACCAAGCATGTTTTTACAGAATAGTGATACTGTGATGAAAACACTTTTGTTGCCAAGGAAGAGGTAAGGAAAACAATAAAGAGCATAATGTAACCCCCATGGTCCACAGGTGAAAAATGGCAGGCACACTGAATCACTGTATTCCTCTGGATCTGCACCTCATTTTCCACTCCTAATGTAATGTTATATTGGTATTTAATTGACTCTCCACGTATTATTCCTAGTCATCTTTCCTTCTTCATGGTCTTTCAGATCTTGATTTTATTTGCAATAATTAAGACAAGAAACTAAGTCAAAGCCTTTTAACATGGAAGAACTCTTCTGCAATATAAACTGCCTCTGTTTTTTGTTTGTTTTTTTTTTGTTTGTTTGTTTCTAATAATTTTAACTTTATTTCCACTCACTCTTTTCTAGTCAATCTTCCTCCTATTATCACAATTTTCCAAATTAATTTGAAAAGCCAGTACTGCAATTACTTTGTAATAGTTGAGAACTTTTTGCACTGAGCTGCATCCACCTTGGCTAGCAGTCAGACACAAACTGAATTTGGTTTTAGAGTCTAAATTTCAGACGTTCTCCATTTTTGCAAATGAGCTGAATAAAACCCCACCCTTTAGACCTGACAATTTTGAAGTTTTATATCTGGATCAGCATGTGGAAGATGAATTCCATTCCAGCTTTTCCACTCAAATTCCCACCTCTTACCTAGTAGTGCCATATTTTCTTCCCCTTTTTAAACTTTTTTTTTTTGGATCATAATTGAGAATTGTAATGGCAGCTACACTTCTACTTGGAATATTAATTTAGCAGAACACAAACCAAAATGGATGCTTGGGAGGTAATAGTGTATATGAGTTTTAAAATTATTATATACTAAAATTGTTAAGCAACTCTCTTAAGAGTGACTGTTCAGGGAGTTCAGAACTGAAGGGTTAAATTGCAGCCTGATTTTTCAAAAGTGAAAGCAATGACAATTCCCAGTAGATTAAGTAAATATTTTAGTAGGTTTAGTAACATATTTTAGGTTTATATATTTCAAATTTTCAATCCAAATCTGCAAAAAAGAAAGATCCTATGCCATCAATAAGCATTTAACAGTTCAATGCCAGAGGAGAATTAAACTGGCACACTTTGCTTTTTCTAAGATTTAAGAGATCAATATCAGGTATTTTACATGTAAATCCTCTACATCTCTGTATAATTAGGTCAACAGTACCCATTTTAAAACTTCCCATTTATGAATTTATAGAAATGGACAAGTAGCCAGTGTTAGGAAAATTTCAGATGTAAGACCTTCATTCTTTTTTCAAATAATTTATATTCTAGGTCTCCTGCACTACGAGTGTGTTGCTGATGTGAGGGGCCTCCAGGGAGTTCTTCAGTCCTTGGTTTGCTCTGTTTTGATGCTGTGGGGGAAGAACCTCCAGCTTTGGTTTAGGCTTTGGTGTGTATTGTCCTGTTCAATAACCAGAAAAAGAGAGATACTGCCATTTCGGCATTTTCACCCTTTTTGCTTTCCTTACTGATAAAGTTTGAGATGTATTTAATTCATCACCAAAAAAAAAAAAAAAATCAAAAAAAATTTCATTATTTCTCTTCTTTAACATATTAGCTGGTAACAAATATTTATCCTCTGCAATCATTGCCAGTCCTGTGGTGATCAACTTAGTATAAAAAGAAAGGTAGGAAAGAATGTGTGTTTATGAGGTAGCTGACTAGGGATTTAGAATTTTCCCTTTTCAGCTTACAGAAAATCATGTAACCTGCGTGGGCCATCCTTTTAGGTCAATCTCATGCAGACTATTTTCTCTTTTTCTATATCAATCCTAAATTAATACAGTAGGTGCTCTGCAGCCAGCATGGTTTTGCATTGATCTTGGCCAGCTTGTTTACAGTGTTTTGGCAAGTTGCTGATGTACTTCTCCCTGGGGATAGAGCAGGGGTTAATTGCTGTTAAACTCTCAGTGCCAAGTAATGGTTCAGACTCTGTGCTACATTAAAGATGACACTAATAAGGAAAGAGTGCACTGGATTGCTCTGTGTTGAAAATTGGACTTGTGGTGACAGAAACTTGGAGCAGAGCTGATGTAATAGGGAGGCCATAATGTAATTATAACTGCTGAACATGTGTCATACCAAGTTAAATGATACATTAATGAATCAAAACAGGTGATGGAGTGTTGCTCTTTCAGCAGATAGAGGTGTTTTCAAGGTCAAATTGTCATTAATCTAATAATCTGTAAACTGTATATGCTTCAAATTATAAGCAAACTCATCTTTAATGGGTTTTTTTAGTGTATTTCTTGTCCTGTACCAAAGGGATGACAAAACCAGAAGATGCTGTTCTCAGTGTAATTTTGTTTACCCCTCTGTTATTATATTTCTGTTACACCTAATACAATATACGTGCACCTAACACTTTTCAGTCAGGTGTGAGTGAGCTTTGGATCCCAGTGCTCCGAGGTGGCTGCACACAAGCCAAGGGGTGTGCAGACATTTGAGTTCAGCATGGAGCCAAACTGCTGAGCTTTTCTGGCAGACTGAATGCAGTCATAAATGGCTTCAAGTCAGCTTGAACCATGCACAGAACGAGCTCACTCCTGCTCAGAGCAGAATTAAGTGTCTGGTGATATCACGAGTTATGTTTTGTGTAAATTCTCCCTGCCTATTATGATTCTGCAGCAAATGAAAACCATCTCTTACCTCAGCTGGTTCCTGGTTTACGTCCGGTTCATGCATGAAGTTCCTATTTTTGATTCTGGTAGGACCACTGTCTTCAGAAGGTACATGAAGACTTTTGTTCCAAATCATGTGAATCCAGAACAGAACCATACAAATGGTACTTGGCTGCTTGAACATGACAGAATCTGTCTCCATAGAAAGTCCTGAGTGCTTAAAGAAAAAAAACCTATCACCTCTTTATTTTGTAGTTTTATTAATGAAATCTATAACATTTTTATAAGTAGCCTTGGCTGAAAAGTTAAAATGAGTCCCCCATGGAACAAGGAATATATCCATTTTGAGCAAAGAAATCCTTTTATAAATTTTGCAGTCCTCTGACTCCTGCCATGACTAAAAAAAAATCTGTTTATTTCACATTAGTCTTGCTTCTCATAAGCTTCTCATTTATCCTCATGCTTTTAAAAAATGAAGCAAAGATTTCTTTGAAAGGGTCTAGCTGAGTCCATTTCTGAGTTTCTCTTAAAAAATGGGATTTTAATGCCTAAATCAAATTGGGTCTTTTGACAATGTCATAATATGTCATACTTAGACTTTTTTTAACTCTTAATTTTTTTTTCTTAATATGGCCAATAAATATTAAAAAAATTGAACTTTGCAACAGGTTCCTTGCTTAACGGTTCCTCTGCATTGTTTTTATCTTTTATTTTTCCATAGAAGATTTTGTGGTTGAAGTTTTCCTTTGAGAAGATCTTCGACTTTAACTCATTTTCTTTCTGTCCTGTTACTTAAGGGAGACAGGTTTTCCTTTTGGGAAAGTCAAATACAAGTAGAACTGCACGCCCTCAGGAGCCCTGCTAGAAACCAGATCCATGCCAGCTCTATTCCTCAATATTCTTTATTCCTGTCTTCCAGCGCTGCTTTTTGGCAGAGGATCTCCAGGAAGGTGAACACATCCCAGGCACAATTTTGCCTCCACCTGAGGCAGGAGGAGCTGTTCACATTCTCTTTCTAAACCTTCCCTGTTCACCACCTACCTTTTTTTCTGCTTCTCTTCCTCTCTCTGTGTTTTGGTGAAATGTTTGATGAGCTGTGCAGCTCAGCGTCTTCTTTTTGTCTGTTCACTCTGAATGGGTGAACAGAACTGTAGTGGCACTTGTCTTCAGCAGATTGACTCTGATTTGTCAGAGTTTCATAGAATCATAGAATGGTTTGGGTTGGAAGAGACCTTAAAGATCACCCAGTTCCAACCCCTCTTCCACCAGCTCGGGTTGCTCAGAGTTCCACCCTGCCTGGCTTTGAACACTTCCAGGAATGGGGCATCCACAACTGCTCCAGACAACTTTTTACAGCATCACGAACCTCGTAATAAAGATTTTTTTCTAATATCTGATCTAAACCTGCCCTCTTTCATTTTGAAACCACTCCCCCCCAGTTCCATTACTTCATGCCCTTGTAAATAATCTTCTTCTTTCTTGGAGGCAAGGCAATTTGAAATTTGTGAGACAATTTTCATTTCTTTTTTTCTTTTCACAAAGTTCAAATTTGTCCCGAGTCTTTTATATTTGGGTATTACTAAAATAAAATACTTCCATTTCAGAATAATAGAATGTGTCAGGGAAGTCAGGAAGCTTTCCTGAATGGAAATGTTCACAGGGGAGACATCACCACTGAGAGCAAGAGCATCCTTGAGTATCATTTGGCAAGCTTGGCTCTTGAAAGGTCTGGTAGGGAGAGAGAGAAAAATAAATATTGCTTCTATGGGATATGCTATAAGCCATTTGCCATCACTGTCAGGTCAGACTTTTTTTCAGGTGGAATCCCTGATCTACTTTATTATTATTATTATTATTATTATTATTATAATTATTATTATTTAAAGCCATGTCCATCTCAGTGAAAAATGAACATTCCTTATTGTGCTGGAAGCATGCTTTAAATATTTAATATTTCTAGTGTATGGTCTCCCTGCACCACATCTGCTAAGTCATCCTTACTATGGAGGCTTGACACTCCTGCACTTTCTTGTTTGGCTGGTCAGTTAACCAGATCTGAGAATCATGGATATTTATTATGGTTGCCAATCTAGGGCTGAATTTCACCTTTGAGAGTCATAGGAAGTTTCATTGCCCGTTTTATTTATCACAGTGTAATACTGGAAGAGAATGGCTAAGCACTATAATGCTCAAGATGACATTCTAAAGGAAAATTCGCTACCTTACTAGGGATAAATTATCTAGAACATTTCATTAAGAAGGCTTTTTGCAACACTGAGAAGTTGGACATGCTCAGGGCAAGTCATTGTCTCTCCAAGGTTTAAACTCCCACTTTCTTAGTGGGGGAATATAAAACAAGCCTTTATCACAGAGCAGGTCTGATCAAAATATTTATCTTGTCAGTGTTGAAATGTTCTGTGGGAATATAGAAAAGTTGTAGAGATATTGTGGGGGGAAAAAAAGGCATTTTAGTTTCAGGATGGACCATTGAAACTTTTGGATTTGAAGCAATGTCTTGTGTCAAGATGTATTAGACTTTGGATTGTTAACCATCATCTATGGCTTAAAAAGTCAAGATTAGACTAAAGTATTTTACTTTTATAGAAGCAGAACATAACCCTAACACAAAATTAATTTCCCTCATAAATTTTTACTTAAGTGGAATAAAATAAATGAGAGCTCTTGTTCTGTCTGCATAGAAGACATAAGATGAAGAGGAATGTGAACCAGAGTTGGATCATACAGGGTCCCTCTCATCTAGCGGAGGTTGGAAGTTTGCCTTCAGAAATCTCTCATTTTTGGTGCTTCCAGAAACAAAAGTACCTTGACACCCTTGCAAAAAGTTAGTGATTTTATGAGAAGCATCAGTATCTGGTTCACCAGTATGTTGTTTTTGATTCAGAATTGAAACAAATCTAAAAAAACATTATATATGCTCCAAAATGAAAATTCCTAGCTTCAAACCAAACTTTAAAGAATTTCCTGCTTCTGCTTTTCTCCAGATTTCTTTTCTTGTGTTCAGCCACCCATCCAAGGAATATCCCACTCTTTGGTATGTGTCATGGTAAAATTTGTTTCTGTGTCATTATCATCACTAAGAATTGCCAGTGTCCATGGAGGTGCTCCCATGGCACTACTGCTCTGTTACTTGTATGACATCATAGAAATAAGAATTATGTGTAGAATTAAAATTAAATGTGCAGCAAGGCTTCTTTCACTGACAGCAGTGGCAGCTGTTTTGCAGAGTACTTATATAATAGCAGGGTTTCTTGCATTATTCCCATCTTTTCCCATATGGATCCTATACTGGTTGTTAAACATAACCTCACATGTTACAGGCCTGCTGTACTGTAAATGTCCCTTGTCTATCAGTGACCCTTAATCTATCCCTGTAAAATCTATCTAGTTCCTAAAAATAAAGTACCAGGGAAATTTTGGATGCCTTGTCCTCTGCTACCTTTTTTTTTTTACCCCATATTTAGATGTGGTTATAATTTTGATGGAAGGATTCCTTCAAATATGTTGAACTGTGTAATGTAATTCACAAGAAATTGCAATTGAGCTATCACCTGTTACTGATGACCAGAAAAAAAAAAAAAAATTGCTCAGATCAGCTATTTGAGGTTAATGTGCCTGAAACACTATTCAGATTTCTCTGGTTGGGTTGTAGAGTGATTAGGTTCTCATGATTTGGTCACACGGATTTTTAAATTCCTCTCCCCAGTAATCTATTTACTATGGTCTGAATCCTGCACATTTTGCTCCGGGGCACTGAGGCAGAATAATATACTTTAACATGTCTGAGGGTAGAAGAAAATTAAGTCTTTGGGGCCATATGAAGGTGGGCTTGAGTAATATGGACCATGATAATCTACTCCTTGTAGGAGGAACTTGGGGATATTGTAGCATTGCCTTTATTCATGCAATGGCCCTTTCTACCAAGCGTCAGATCTTGAAGGCACATGTGTCTTTTTTAAGAAAAAATGCATTTCTGAGGCACTGGCACGTTCCCAAAGTCAAGGCTGTTTGTTCTTCCAGTTCCATACAACTTTTCTCAGGAAGCACAAATTCTTTGTGGTAGAGATGCTTGAGTTGTGCTATCAACATTTTCTGGCACTGTGGTCTCCATATGATGGAGTCAGAATCTTGTATTTCACTTTACTTATCACTGTAAAAACACAAAAATGGTTTCTGTCTTGGGGATTTTACAGTGAAAGCATTAAAAATTCAAAATAAAAATATATAATGGTTGAATTCAGGAACAGGAGACAAAGAGGCATACTAGCAGTTTCAGGACAGCTGGGACCTAGCACTTACCAGCTTCCGTGGGCATCACAAAAGTGAATTTTAAGACCAGGAAGATGAATGAGGAGGTGGCTTTACAGATGATAATAAGGCACTCCTTTGAGGCCCATCTTCATCCTTTCTACTTTTTGAAATGCACATCTTCCTCCTTTCTTGTGTACCCTTTATAGCCTGAGCAGAGAAGAAAGAGGGAGAGGTGCAGTTTGCAGTCCATAAGAAGACGGAGACTTGTCTCAGGTATTGATTAGAGGTCAGTGTTACATTTCACTGAGCTTTTGTTTGCATATGAGATTACCCAGAGATGAAAAGTGGGCAGAAGAAAAAGGCCCCCCAGTAGGACACTGGAAGAGGATAAGGAGAGTTTCCCAAGGAGCACACTGTAGGAATGATTAGAATACTGGAAAGGGAAGTGCAAAGGAATAGGGTCACTGAGGCCAAAAGAGAATAGCTTCAAAAACAGTGTGGTACATTGCTTCAAAGGCAGGTAGGAGGGCAGTGAGGATGAGAAGGAGACATTGTCCTAGCTGTCCTTATGTGAGAGGGAAGTCATTTCAAACTGCGAAAAATAATTTCATTGCACTGTAAGAAGCACGGTGGTATTTTTGATGGGATAGTAAAAAGTGTAATCATCAAGTTTACAGATAAAAGGAGACTGCAGACAGAAACCACAGCCTTAACACTGCCAGTGGTGCAGCAGTGAGAATATTTAGTGAAACAAAATGCTTTATGTTGATTTATGAGTTAGATGAAGTTTTCTTTCACCCATTAAGCTCAATTTATTGTATTTCCCTGAATTCTCCCTGAGTTCAAAGTACATTTTCTTTATCTTTCTTAATGTGGGTTTTTGTCTTGTTTGGGTTTTTTTTGTTTGTTTGTTCTTTACCTTGACAATTTAGAAAATGCAAATAAACTATAAACTACTGCAGCATTTAAATGAGACACATGTTTACCTGAACCTTAATTTGATAGAAAGGATTTTTTAGTTGTTTGAAGAACCAATGCCAAAATTACTCTTGTAAATTGTCTATTGAACTTCCACCCTGATGCAATTCTGTCTAGTATCTTCTATACTCCTCCAAGTCTTATAAAAAATTGTCTTATCAGCCTTCTCTATATTTTCCTGAATCTGCCATTGTTCAAAGTAGATTCATTCTATTCTCTCTTCCTTTGTTTATTATTGTATTTTCCACTGTTCTGTTAGACATATGCATTTCCCATGTCTATATCCATTGGGATATTTTAACTGGATTTTTACTGTGATGTCTTTTTAAAATGTCTTTATTTTAAAATTTGCCTGTATCATATGCTTTTGAGTTGGGAACGTAGACCTGAATATTCTAAAGAGTTCTAATGTGTTTCCATCACTGCAGGTTTTCATTCATACCCTGGGGACTGCACAGCACAGGAATTAAAGCCCTGGGTATATTTATGTATTTCACTTTTTCTAGAGCTTCCTCTTGGCTCAAGGTGCAGTTGTTAAGGGATCCAGTTTCCCACAAACCTGTGGGAAAAGAGGGAAACAAACCAGCCCTCACCAGTGCATGTGGTAAATCTCTGACCCCCCAATCCATCAGCATTCCCCTCAGAATCCTCAGCTGTAACCTCCTCAGCATTGTCTAGAGTGCAGAACTGCACCTTAAAGCCTGATATACCTACAATATTTAGAGTTTATATATTTTAAACTGGACAAGTGTCTGATTCCAGAGAGAAAACATGAAGAACATTCCCCTCCTGAGCGCCTACTGTTTCACTGCAGCAGGGACCTGGCTAATAAAGTTTTTTATATTAAGGGAGTTGTAATTTGCTAGCAGGATCTCGACAGTTGTCTTTAGAATAAGACAATATGCCTTTCCCCTCCCTACCGGGCCTAATTCCCTGGTAACCTTATTGAAAATGTGCATGGGCTACAAAACTAAAGATTAACTGTCCAGGGACCTGCTTCCTGGAGCTTATTTGAAGATTAAATCAAATGGCAGGCAATATATATTTGGTAATTCAGCTTTGTTTCAGACTCTTCCAATCTTGTGGCAAGTATAACAGAAGAATCTGACACTCAAAAGGGCTAAATGGGGTTTTCTTTTTTCCTTTATTTTCTTTTAATTTGAAAATGCCTGGTATTTCTATCCCTAGAAAAATCAGAACTAATGATTTATTTCCTCATGTCTGAAGATTCTGCTCTTTTATTTTTGAACATGAAGCAAAGCAATTTTAATTACAGATGATGTGAATAATTTTTTTCCTTTTGTGACATACTGCTTTTTCTTTTTTATTCTACGTAACAAATACCAGCAGAAGAGTTTTAAGAGAAGCAATGAAATATCTACTGTAGCATTACAGCATCCATTTAAGCAGAAAAGGAAACACACATATTGTTTTTTAATTCAGTGTTTAGACTATGTATTAGTTAAACAAATCTCTGTTCAGCAAATGGGATTGAGATGGATGGATATGTTATGCTGTTTTAAAAAACTGTATTTAGAAGGCACATTCAAAGACACTGAAGTGCGATTTGTCCTAGTAGCAGACATCTGAAGAACAAGTGACATTCTTACACAAAATCTATATTGGTGATGTATTTAATTACAGAGTTGATTGAAATTGACAGCCTCAGTGACCTATGAGTGCACTGTTACTGACTGATGGATGCTTCAAATCTGGTTACTTTTAAACCAATTCACATACTGTTCAATAATATCCTGTCAAACTGCAAACTGCAGTTTTGCATGTATATGGACTAGGCAGAGAACATTTTAATTAACAGAAGGTGGTGATGAATGATGCTTAAAAATTGATGTAATTTAAAAAAAATACAATCATCATGACTTGAACAGGAGATAAAGAACTCTCAGTGTTATTCAGAGTGGCTGCATTCCTTACGAAACCTATATTTTACTTTCATGCTCACTCATACCAGCCCCAAACCTCTCAACACAGATGAGCTCTTCAGGCTCCTCTGCACACATGCAGGCAGATCTTCATTAGGAGCTAGAGAGAGTAATTGAGAAAATGGCACCTCATCTTTCTGCTGAAAGGAGGCTCTGGAACTTTTGTAGTCAGCTTCAGTGCAGAGACCAAGTCCTGTAGCACCAAGAGATGGCTCCAGTGGCCACTTTGCTCAGCCTTCCTGGAGCATTAGTCACAATCTCAACCACAGCATCTCTGTCTCCTCTGCTTCCACTTCTCTGCAGTTCTGGAAGCGTGGGCCATGCTTTTCTCAAGCTGTTGAATAATGTCTTGAGTCTCAGCGGACTCAAGACATTATTTCTTAGCAATTTATAGAAACAGAGGTTATCTTCTGGAAGAGTAACCAACAAAGTGTGGAGTTCTGGCTGAAGAGTTCACGTTCTGATCTGAAGAAAATGCCATTGAGGATGAGCAGGTACCTGAGATGCTAAAAAGTCAAGTAGCCTCCTAACCTCATTTAGTTAATTTCTATATACATCATAGATTCATATCCTGGCAATAATGGTAGCAAAAAAAATAAAATAAGCAAACTTTCCCTCTTCCAGGATTTGTCAAAGTGATTGATGTCTCCTTACTGCCAAATTATGCTGTGATAACTATGTACCTGATTTAAAGCAGGAGCAACATTAAGGCTCTAGGATATGGTCTGGGTGATGTGGTGGTGTTGGGTCATAGGCTGGACTCAGAGGTGATCCCAGAGGTCTTTTCCAGCCCCACTGATCCTGTGTGAAATACGTCAGCTCACCTATCCAGTGACATCCCTTCCACATGGGGCAAATCAAGAACTACTTGAGGAATCAAATTTCCATTGATCACAGATGCATTTTCTGAAAGAGCAGTAAAAGTTAGAACATCCAAGTGAAACAAATATGATCTGGGTGCAAAGTATCAGGCTGAGAAAAGAATTTTCAGTGAAGATTAAGCTCCTTAAAAAACTGTAGGCTTTCTGCCTTTGTAGGTGCTTTCCTAGTGTAGCTAAAGTTATTAGCTTTGTACCTAAGTGATGAAAAAATCAGAATTCTCATAGCCAAAATCTGCATTTAAAAGAAGAAAGAAATGCTTCCAATTTACAAAAAACAAAACAAAAATAAAACAAAACAAAACCAACAAACAAACAAACAAACAAAAACACAAAAAAAACCACCCCCAAATGAAACAAAAGTAAAAAAGAAAATCCAGTCTACTGGAATTTTTGTAAAATTTTTACATGTAGTACCTTCTTTTTTTTAGTGTAGTAACATTTGTATACAAGAAGTTTAAAATGTTCTTTTTCTTTTTTCATTTTTGCATCTGTTTGCAACATAGTTTTGCATTTTAATCATATAAATAGAAGTAATAGATTTCACGCTACACCCTGGAAAATATCTTTACACTGTGATGGGGTAAGTAGCAGAATATAGAAATATTAAAATTCTTACAGTTATCCAGAATTTTACCAGTGTAAGAAAATTTACTTTGTTGTCAGCAAGGATTATGAAAATAGCCTTTGAGTGGAAAAAAAATAGGAGCAAATAAGAGTATTTAACATTGGAATGAGTTCAGGAGGTGATGTTGCTGCAGTAGTTTCGCATCTTGTATCAGTTTTAGCTGATATGTAATTCTTGATAGAATGGAGCTTGTAATAGACTAACCAAAAGATTTACCCCCAACCCAAAAAAATATAAGATTTATTTTTTCTCTGTGGCCTGCACTGAGTTCTAAATTGTCATTGGGGATAATTTAAACTAGAAGTTAATCTTTAAATGCCTTGGTTCATGGTTCATGTGTGCCTAAAAGCTGTAGGCCAACTTGAATCTAAGCATGTTTTCTCTGTTTCTTCATTGTGTTAAGGGCTAGTATCCAAGACTAATTTTGGCTTGACCTCGTTGGTTCAGTTTTATGCAACTCCCCTTGCAATGAAGGCGACAAAACGTTTATGTTTTTGTCCATGCATGAATGACCTAAGTGGAACATCTTAGATGGAACATCTATGCCTCTAATTGCTTAACAATTGCTTTGTAGTATAAGAGACCTGTTCTGCTGCTTGCAACTTTTTCAGACTCCAGAAATGTTTGACTGAAGTTTTCTGGGTCGAACATCTGCCTCAGGCTGAATGGGATAAAATAGTTCAACTGTTTCTAAGAACAAGATTAGGAAAATAAGCCTTGTTTTCTCATGTTAAAAACCATTGTTTGAACGGGTTTAAGATAAAACCTTGCTAATGTCTGTGTTTTAATGACAGCAGGAGCTGTGCAGTGAGATCTCTGAGTCAACAAGGAAAGTTAGAAATTCAAAGCACCGATGTTACTCCCTTCTCTCCATGCTAACAAAAGTCTGAATTCAGTCTGAATTCAGTCTGCCAAGCATTCAGACCTTTCTCAATGTTCCCTTATTTAGGTATTTCAGACTCCTAGGAAAAGCTTTACCTGAAATAATTTTTACATTTATCTTTTCCCACCAATCTAGCAAAGATGAGTTAAGGCAATTCTAGCTGCAATAGTCAAATATTACGCCAACTCTTGATTTTTTTCCTCATCATCTTGTTCACTTGGCTGTAAGTGTAGCATTAGAATAATCTCTCCACATCAGGAAAAGAAATATAATGACGTGAATATTACACAAAATTTGAACTGAATAGCAGACTCAATGCAATTTTAGTAGTTTTTCTCTTCGTTCTCAACTTTTCTATTTTCCTCTCCAGCATTTCTGGATAGACATTCCAAGACTATCAATATGAATAGGATGTAACAACAGCCATCTGCAGGTCAGATAAACCCATCCATCAGCACATCAGCAAGTGGACCTAAAATATTTATAGAATTTTTATTCATGAGAGAAAGAAAACGTTAATTGGTGATTAACATAAGAAGGTAATAATGAACTCAAATCTGTGTAGTGCAGTTTTGTTATTACTCATTTTCTGCAGGCAAGATAAGAAAACAAAATGAAGAAATTAGTTTTCATTTGCCAGAGGAGCTATTTTGTGTAGATTACTGATGAAATGTATTTTCAAATCTGATGCATCTGTACATATCAAGATTCATTTCTCTGATCTAGTGAAATATCACAGATACTTCCCAAAAAGGGAGCTTTATAACAAACAGCAAAATCTCTATCAATCACTGTGTATTCATAATAACTCATAGCCCTGATACTTAATTACAGCTAAATATAATTTCTGACTTGAAACATTTTCAGCATAGCACTCAGCATATTCCTAACTTAAAATGCAGTTTTTTTGTATTAAAAGTTCAAATGCTTTAATGGATTTGAGTCTGTCATGAAGTTGTCTATACAGCAATTACTGTATGTAAAATATGAAAATAAGTTCTATTTCTGCAAAACAAGCAACTCTCTTGGAAAAAAGGTAGTGTTCCTTTAAGTAGTCTTCTTCAGAGAAAGAAAAGCTGAAGTGCCATAAAAAATTATATCCATTGCTTGTCTTCTCCCAGTTTAATTTCATTTTAACTTAAATAAACATTTCTTTACATTTTGCAACATTGGAAAAGGCTGTTCATACTCATTTTGTATGATTAAAACTACATTAGCAATATAGATGTATTAATTTACAGATACAGATACTAATTGCTTAAATATTGAGTTCAAAACTAGACACTAGTACTGGGAAGGGATAATTGGTTCTTGCCATAGAAAAAAAAAACTATAATAAAGAACTTGAAAGTGCTGTCACATTTCACATAACAAGCAAAATCTCAGAATATTTGAAAAATATTCTGAAAGAAAATGTCTTGGGGCTTTCTTAATGAGAATGAATGTGGTTTGAAAAGATCAAATAATATTCACATATGTCAAATACAGGTTCTAATAACAGTTAGAGATAATGAATAAAATTAAAGTAGGTCATTTTTAGTCACTTAGGATCCAATAGGAGGCATACCTCTTCCTAACTGCTTGTTAAAATATAATTAGAAGCATTTGCTGTATTTACAAAAAAAAAAAAATCTATATCAAAGATTTAAAAAATTAGGATGGGATATTTTACCATTTTTTAATTTTCTGGTTTTGTTTTATTAGTGTTTGAATGGTAAATGGCATATAAATATGTTAATATTGTAATAACTGGCATAGCACAGTCATAACCGTAAGTAATATGGCAGCTATAAATATTTTGATAGGAGAGGTGGGGTTTTTCCTCTCATGGTGGCTTTAGCAATCAACAATTATCTACAAATAGATGGATCTGAACATACAGAATTATGGCAAGAAAGAAAAGTCCAAATTACAGCATTATTTGGACACCAAATATTGAATTATGTACTGAAAACATATGGAAATTCTTAAGAGGAAAAGAATAATCAGGGTGAGGGATCTGATGTTGTCTCCTTTGAGTGTCAGTTGTCCCAGTTTGGGTAAATTCAAGACACTCAGCACATTTCAGCACTGGTCATTTGTCCACTGATGAGGGGAAACCCAAGGACTTTTCAGATTGCTTGTTTTAGATGTCAGATCGGATCTAGCTGGCTCAAAATGGATCCAACCAATTCAAACCAGATCAAACCTGATCCAGCTTGATGCTCTGTGGTCAAAGATGCCCCAGCTCTTCCAAAAATAAGCCTTCTCTGCAGCTTATACTTTTACTGAGGGAGTTATGTACAAAATGGATACTAAGTTAATAATGATTTTCCATCTTATTATCCATAGACAAACTGACAAGGAAATATTTTTACCAATGCACAAATCCTTGCATTTTGCACTAACCACCTCTGCTCTGTGTAGTAGAACAGTAATTTAAAATTGGCACTTTTATTTGTTTACTCTCTCACGAGCAGCATAAGCTGCTCTTAAAGCCAAGTCCTCTTAATGGCACAGAACCTTTTACACCCTTCTTTTGCTAATGTATTCTTCAAGGGAAGACTTGCATGTTTGAAGATTACTCTCAGACATAATGAAGAAACATCAGAAAGCCCGTTGGCCTAGAAAAGAGCCATTCACATCCACTCATTTATGCATATCCCACTCACATGCTGGTAGTGTTTTGTGACACGTATTTCTATCCCCTTATCCCTGAAGTTATCAGGCACCGTGTGTAAGGCAGGCATTAAAGAAAGAACATCACCCGTGACACCTAGTTAGTTGGTTAGAGACAAAGTCATTTCCTCTTATCTCAGCAGGAAGCCACACTACTTTGAGCCCAAAGCTTCTTGGTTCAATTTCTTGCTAGAATTGATTCCTTATAAATATGAATTACTCCTCATTTGATCTTTTCTCATTCGTGGGCATGGCAGCAGTGCCCCACAGATCTGTGTGTGGAGGGTCCACATAGGTTTTCAGTGTTTTCTCTGTGGAAAGCAAGAAATAGGGGTTGGGTGCTTCTCTACATGAGATTTTGGAGGGTGCACTGTGTTTGACATAGCCCTATTGGAATAGGGGCTTAAAAGCTTAGGACAGAAAAGGGAGGAATATGTCAGATAGACATTAAGCCCCTTCTCATCCTGCAGAAATTCATCATAGACCCCAGGGAAAATCTTTAAAGGTAGATCTCTGACTTGAGCTGGGGTCCTCTTCTGTGAATTATCGTTGCACTGTCATTCCTCAGGTGTGCAGGATTAGACAGGAGGTAAACATAGCTGTAAAACTGATGAAATTTGTGAAACTGTAACGTAGATCCTACATTCTCAGGAAGAAATGAAACTATTATCCACTCATGACTGAGAGAGGAACCAAGACATTGTCTTGGTCACCTTCCATGAGTTAAAGAGTAACAGACCAACCTAGCCCTAGACCAACAGGACCTATCTGTTAATCCACTCTGCGTGTCTCACTGTCACTGAAGTGTTCATAGGTATCATCTCAGAAATGTGATCCCTTTTAGCCTTCAATGAGCTACGATTTCACAGGGTGGCAGAGCTTGGAAGGCAGCTCTGGAGTCCTCATTCTACTCCCCTGATAAAAGCACAGTCAGCTGGAGTAGTTTACTCTGGACTGTGTTTAGTTGAGTTTTGAACATCTCCAGAGATGAAGGATCTCCAGCCACTCTTTACAACCTTTTCCCAGTCACACCACTTATTTTTTTTTTTTCTGATATTTAATTAAAAATTTCTGCAGTTCAGCTTGTGCCCATTGGCTCTTGGCCAGTCACTAGGTACTACAAAAAAGGATTATGTCTTCATCCAGTATTTATCTGCTTGTTTTCCTGTGCACTGGTCCTGAACTTGCAGTAGTTTGTCACCCTGGTTTTGAGGATTTTTCTGGGCCTTCTGAT
Organism: Hylia prasina; assembly: GCA_013397195.1. NCBI lineage: Eukaryota > Metazoa > Chordata > Aves > Passeriformes > Sylviidae > Hylia > Hylia prasina. The sequence goes on along the minus strand of VYXD01015756.1, from coordinate 51,446 downwards.
TTGTCTTTCGTATTGGAGTCAGAAACTTTAGTTTCCCACACTTTTACTATAAACAATAGCTTTGTTTTCCTAACTGTCCTTCCTCGTTTACATATTTTTAGGTAGGAGGAGGAAGTTGATTGACAGTTGTCTTGACCGACGTGGTTTGGGAAGTGGGATTTCATCCTCCAATGTACAGGCACCTTTGGAAATGTATAAAATTGAGTTTTGTAAATAAACTTGAGCTTTTCCTGCTTTGCTCATCACCTTGTCTTCATGAAGTTCGTTCATGTCGTGTTGCAGCAGTAGTTGATCCTCCATAATTACCCAGTTCTCCTAGAACTCTGTTTGCTTCATGACCATATCTGAAGGGATTCTTCTCTGAACAGAGCAATTTTCCCTCCTGAATTGCAGGGTTATGTTCCTGTTTGGTCTTGGCCCTCTTCTCTCATGAGCCCGAACTCCACCCTCTCACAGCCCCAAATGGCTCATCATCCCAGACATTTCTGTGCTCCCATGGGATCACAGCTCTCCCTGTGCAGGTGGATCTCTGGTTCCTGCTGTTTGCATCCTGTGACTCACATGTTATTTACAGTTACCCTGGAGATGCTGCCAGCCCTGCTGGCTTCACAGGAAAGTTCCCATAATGCTGCCCTGTCTGCCTTGCTTTATGCACCTCTTCCAGTGCTGCTTAAAAGGTCTCCAACGGTGCAGTTGCATTTTATATGAAGTTTGAAAAACAATTGCCTAATCTGATTAGCTGTGAGCATGCAAACAAATTTCTAAGACATGCAATTTTTTTGAAAAAGAATGATATGTGACATTAAACAGCACAGGAAGGGTCCATTTTAGAAGCAATTAGATGACTCTGAGCAATCAAAATGATACTGTATGTTGCCCTCCTTTGGCTAAGAGGTAGGTATCTTTTTTTACTCCTTTGGGGTTCTGGTGTTTTTAGGTTGTGCCCCATATTTTGGCCAACATTTCTGCCACTTCTCACCGTTGTGATATCTCGGCTGTGCATGATCTATTGCTGAGGGTATAATGAGAGTCAAGTTTGCCAACACAGTCACTCTATTATCTAAGTCATTGCTCCATAAAGTTCTTTGAGGTACCTTGAACATGAAAGGCCATATATCTCCATAAATTCTATTTTATTCTGTAGGGTGCCCAAGCTGTGCCAATACATATTCAGTGTTCTGGGCAATGGGAAGAAAATGGGAGGGGGAAGAGGAAAAAGACCATTCTTAACTGTATTACACTGGCCTTTCCCTCTTCACTACAAAACTATTTTCTGGTGTTTGACATTCACTCTTGAAATTGTTTCAGTAGAGTTATAACTCTGTAATGAAACATGGCAAAGCACTCCTTATGAGTAACAAGTCTTAAAGGACTGCTGTTGAAACAGCAGTTTCTCGTTTCTAGAGCTAAAGCTAAAAGCCATATTTTAAATTGTGGTTTTGTGCATGTCATATTTACTGTACCACCAGAACTTTCCAAAGGTGATACTGAGGAGCTCCTTTTACTCTTCCAGGACATTGCTAAGGTCTGGAAGCAGTTGCACTATTCTCTCACTACTCTTGATTTCTCCAATCACCTTTTTGGGGAATATTAAACTGTAATTATGTTCATTTTCTGTGAGTCTTAAGCATGTTATAGGCTCTTTAAAGGTGTTTTGTGGGTGCTGGATTGTAGACATGGGACAGATGTTCTACAAGCCTTTCTGATTAACATCTCTCTGTTGCATACAAGACCAGGAGAACAAGAGATGTTTCATACTCCATAAAAGAATATATGACCATAAAGGAGATAAAATTTTTGCATGTAATTTGTTCTGAGCAGGTTTTTTATATACTTTGATAAAATGAAATTAAGAGGGACTAAAGTCAACTATAGGGCTGCTTCAGCATTTCAATCTATGGATAATTAAGTGAACTTCAATAAATAACATAATCATCCTGAGGATATAACTTGGCTGGAAAACTCTCAAGATCTGGCATAATATTTTGGCAGTTGTGTTTCTGACAAGGACAGAATCAGGATGTGTTTAATGCAGGAAAATTAAAAAAAAAAAATTAGAAGAAAAGTAAGAATTAGAAGTAAAAGTTTTCAACTAAGATAATTTATGTGGAGTTGATTACAGGTGGCATTAAGTTGCAAAGTCAGAAGATTATCTGGTTCCAGAAACTTCAGTGTCTGAATCAAGTTTTTTGTGACTTCATTGTGGGGAGAAGTCATGCACCTGATTTTGGACTTTGTGTTATGTGCTGTGACTGTATTTGTATTGAGAGTTGCACTATAATGTCACTCCACATTAGGCTTCATATAAAATATTTAATATAATCCTGATTTTTCTCTGTCTAGTTCTTCCATCCCTAGTCTCTATTATTTGTGCCTTATGACTCTTACAAGCCTTGTGCTCTTCTTATGGATTATCTGATGGATTTAGCACTAGAGAAAAGCAGACATCTATCTTGAGATGCATTAATTGTAAGTTGAATGGATGGCTGCACACCTTCAGTATTCTGTTTTTAATGTTGTCATGGGTGTCATCTCTATTTCCAGCTTTTTGGGTTTATTGCACTTCTATTTTCTGTAATTTTCTTGAAAAGCAGAAGGTAGAGTTATGCTGTGATGAATGAGTTGGAGAGCCTATAGCTCAGGCAGTAGTTTGTTCAAAGATTGACCATTGAATGTAAAGTATGCAAGGCTGAGAACAGTTTTGATATGATCCATTGTCAAATGTGCAGTGATTCATTTTCCTTTTCTAAATATGCTCTCTTGGCTGTAGTTCTACCATTTGTCACATTTTTCTATTAATAAGTGCCCAGAAGGACAAAAGCATGAGCAGGCTTTCCAAAGTTCAGTATAAAATAAATTAATATGTAAGAAATATCTTCTTGACATAACAGAACACACACCTGACAGCATACCACGTAAATTAGCGGCTTCTGAGATGGTAGCTGCAAAATGATAGCACATGCAAAGCTTCTCCAAAAGGTGATATTGAGAGCTGAATGGGAATTTCACGAGCATTTGGGAATATTTGGCTCTCATTTCAGGTTATTTTATTCATAGTTCTGTCTGTGATGAGGCCTGTGCCTATATTTATAGGGACATCATATTGAAACCCGAACAGGAACTGTTGCCAGTCTCAGATGAAAAAAGCAGGTAAACATTTACTTTATATTGCCTCTCTTTGGCAAAGTTATAAACATATGATAAAAGTTAATCACATGTTTATATTCTTTACTGAATGGGGGGCATGGTAACCTGGGTTCCCAAACAGATATATGGCTGAATTGTTATATGGCCGTAGGCTGTGGGGTTCGTGGCCAAGTTGCTCAAGGAATTCATGATCTTGAAACACTGCAACACACTGGAATCTGCAGGATTTGAAATGAATCAAAGGAAGAGAAGAATTTTGTGTGTTTTATCCCAGCAGAGCAAAGCCTCCTTACTGCTGATTCTACTGTGAAGATCGGGAGGGTGTTGGTTACTCAGGCAATGATAGGGCTGGATTAAAAAGAAGCCAGGTTGGTACAGATCCAGGGTAAAGAGTGCTAGCTGAGAAAAAATGAAAAGGTAAGCACATATGGCTGAACAGCTGCTTTCAAATTTATAAAATATCTTCTTTAATCCCTGCAGCTTTCTTGGCTTTTTCCTCCTAATGCCGTTCCTTTACAGCAAACACTGTGAAAATCATCCTGGTTTTTTTTTATTGTAATTTTCCCCAAATATTAAATCACTTCCATTTCAAGTTTATGGTTTTGGCTTTAACCTAGAATACCCCAAATGCAGAAGTAAATAATTCTAGAGGAGCTTAACAGAGTTTCAAGTCATAAAATGGAGAGAGGGTGAAGGAGAAGAAAAATTGTTCTATAGTAAGTCAAATTATTTATTCTTGGTGGTTGGTAGTATGATTTTTTTTCTCTTTACTGCTTTTGCTGCAGCAAACTTCAAACATATGCATGATTTTATCCGTAGTCAAATAAGGGAATTTTTCTTTCGTCAGTCTTAAGATAATAGTTTTTAACAACACTTTCTTTCTCTACTTTGCCTTGATATTCTCAAAGCACATTTAAGACATTAACTTATTAAATTTAACAATATACCTAAAAGGAGAGGGAATATTCCAGTTTTCAGCCATGAAGTACAGTGATTGCTACAGTGCTCATACAATAGAATACAGGGAGTGTAGGACAGAATAGAGATTGAATATAGGGGAGTGGCTGCTGTCCATGATAGACTTAATCCATTAAAACTTTAACGTAGTTCAGTTTTTACAGGAAATATTTACAACTAAATTGTTTATCTCTACAAAAGACCCTTATTTTTCTTCTAATATACTCACATTTATTTTTGATTCTTATTAGTTGTGGGAAATATAAGTCAAACAAAAATTCTAATTTTTTTTCTGAGAAAAAGGTCATGCTTCAGAAATTTATTTTCTTTTCATCTTTTCAATAAATGAATTTCTTTCAGATGACATTTTAAAGAACAATAAGTTTTTCAGGATTTTTCTCTACAGTTGAGCATTTTTGAGTCCTTCAACCAAATTGATGAGAGAACTGCCAAACTTCTGCTTTTATTTTCAAATTTAGATGGGGATGTTCTTGACTGAGTTGGGTTTTAATATTATTTTTGTTTTACTGCCTTTTGAAAAAAAGCAGAACTAAAATGTTGCCCCAAACTCAACTTTTTTTTGTGCCAGAAGTTCTCTGGAGTCCAGACCTTGGTGCTGATTTGGGTATGGGAAGCAGTACATTTGCATCATGATGACATTTCTCTTGGCCTTCTGCTGCTTTTTTATGGAGCCATTGATTTGAGCTCACTACAAGGGCTTTGTCCAGCACTACGCCACTTGGGCATGGACACGGTCTCCTGGATCCCAGGTTTTTAAAAAGTTCTTTAAATGTTTGCAGCCAGACTTTTTTCAACTTTCCCAAAAATACCTGGTGGAACAGATAGGAACCCACAAAGGCTCCGACTGACTTCTTGTATATTTAAAGAAATCTGCCATGTATTCTAACAGATGTTAGAAAAAGCTCCAGTTAAATATTTTTTTTTACTCCTAAATACCTTTAATACCTTCTCTTTTGGATTTAGAACACCAAAACTACTCCAGGAGGAGACGTCCTTTCATTGTTTAATGCTTCTCAGTGTTTAAGAGGCATTTGGACAATGCCTTAATTAGCATGCCTTAGCTTTTGGTCAGCCATAAAAGTGATCAGGCATTTGGNTGGTGGAACAGATAGGAACCCACAAAGGCTCCAACTGACTTCTCGTATGTTTAAAGAAACCTGTCATGTATTGTAACAGATGTTAAAAAGAAAAAGCTCCGGTTAAGTGGGTTTTTTACCCCTAAATACCTTTAATACCTTCACTTTTGGATTTAGAACACCAAAACTACTCCAGGAGGAGACGTCCTTTCATTGTTTAATGCTTCTCAGTGTTTAAGAGGCATTTGGACAATGCCTTAATTAGCATGCCTTAGCTTTTGGTCAGCCATAAAAGTGATCAGGCATTTGGAGTAGATGATCATTGTAGGTCCCTGTGAACAGAATTTTCTTCTTTTGCTATTGTTATTATTACTATACCATAAATATCATATTAACGTGCTATCAGAAATTATTGTAAAGGTCATTCTTTTATAAACAGAGAACTGCAAATTACTTCAAGCTTTGTTTCCCTTTATATAGTAATCTTTTATGTGTGTTTTTTCTATAGCAGGACTGAATAATCTTAGTTTGACAGTACAAGTATATTTTGCAGAGGGAAAAAATCTCCAGAGTTATGACCACGTCAGCACTTGGCAGCTCAGTAGATCTGTATTTTCCTATTTTCTTTCAGCACATGGGAGTTTAATAGCTCACCTGTAGAACAGGAAGTTTAGACCTGGTCTTTAAAGACCTATGTCTCATTCCAGAGGAGACCTCTATCATTATTCCAGCTAGGCTGACAACGTGGAACACACTGTCAAAGTCCTCTAGGTAATACCCTTATTACATGTGTCATTAGAGGATGTTTGCCATATCTGCTTTAACACTGCAGACATTTTAAGTAGGTTATTCCATCACTTTGCCATTTTGATTATGACAACAAAATGACACCATATTGAAATGGATTTTGGAAAGAAAGGCTAACTGTCCAAAGAGGTCCATGCTCACTCTAATTAAAATTGGCTTAGGTGGCACAACCTTCATAATTCAGACTATGGCTATGAAGGATATGCATGTTGAAAGCGCTCTTTGCTCATTAGTGCTATTTCTGTCAGACACTGCTACCTGCTCTTTTCTTAATGAATGCTAAGCCATCTCTTTAGAAGATTGTGCTGCTTCCCTGAACTGAGGGAACTGTCTTATTTCCTCCCAAGTTCGTTGAGAGTAAAATCGGGGAGTCACCTCTTTGACATTTCCCAACCTCTGTACTTATTTATCTCTTTGAGACCCTGCGCTCCAGAGATATCACTGTCTTAATTAAGAAGAAGGATGTGACCATGGTAAATTGACTGATTCCATTGATTAAGGACTAGCTGTACAAGTAACATTGATTTTAACAGTGGGTCTACATAAATGTAATTGTTCGAACATGGGGCTGCATAATTATGGTGATGTACGAGAATAGTTGGTTTGTCCTTTTCAACCTTCACTAACATTCTTTTGCATGGTAATGTACCTCGTTCAATTAGCAGAAATCTTAAATGTTACAAAATGTCTTTTGTGAAGGCACACAGTAATCATTATAGTCTAATTTAATCTAACAGCATCAGACAGATACATCTCTCTTTTCCTTTCTTTGTTTCTAGATTTTTCTCCCCTACCCCCCCATTTTTTTTTCCTCCAGCTCTTAGGAGCACTCATACACCCATAAATGAAAAGAAAACAACAAAAAAAACAAAACAAAACAAAACAAAACAAAAAAAAACAAAAAAAACAAACAAACAAAAAAAAACCCACAAAAAAAACCCACAAAAAACCAGCTGAGAGAAAGAGTCTTCCTTGCTTTACCCAATTTGTAAAATGTATGATTTTGAGCGAGAACCCACAAAGTCAATTTGTGATTAGGGACAATTTGTTTTCTTCTTTCCAGAGTTCAGATTCTTATGGGGCATACTGGACATATTCTTAATCTACCAAACAGCTTCATCAGCCCTGCCTCTAGTGGAAAAATTGCATTTTTCCCCAAATATGGGCAAATGTCATGTCTTTTTTTGAATTAACCATCTACCTGTCTTTCTCTCACCTCCATGCTCCCCTAAAACCAGTGTATGCTTGATTGCACATCTCTGAAATCCCTTTTTGTGAGGAATTCATAAGGCTTTAGTGCATGTCTTACTTTTAATGCAAGTCAGCAAGCAGAATCTGGAGAGCCAGAAATTTAAGGAAGGAAATGGAAGAAAGCAGCACAAAAGCTGAAGTTTTAATTGCTGTAATAAATATGTGGACCACTTTCAGAGTACAGAACTTGTGCTACCAGTTCATAATTATTTTTTATGGTGTATTCTCCAGACAGAGCAGAACTCCGTGGGGCATTAGGTTGTTAAGTCTTTTGGGCAAGGACTGTCTCTTGGCAAAGTGTTTATATGACTGGTGAGTAATTCTTGGGAAGAAGTAATAACTTAGTTTTGTAGGGCTGTTTATTAGCTCAAAAAACTGTGATTTTGTAGCACCAGAACTTACTTGGAAGTCTGAGTCAAAGAGCTCAACCAATGGTTTCCCTTCTCCTTCAATGTTTTCATGTCTATTTTCAGTAAGCACAAAACTGGGAATTTTGACATTCTCAGACTGCTTTGAGTTTGCCTTTTTAATGCTTCTTATAACTGGAAGATTCAGATATACTTGGAACCTCAGTTCAGTGAATAATATTAGATTGATAGAGGAGATCCATGTGGATTGAGGGACTCAGTCTGGCCAGTTTTGGGTAAAGGTCTTGATCATTGATATCCCAATCCTTGGATGAGCTCTTAGGCAGGGAATTCCACCAGGCAGGCTCAACAAAGATTGACTCAGTGGAGGGTTAGGGCTGTCGGCCCAATATTTCAGCTGACTTACAGAAGCTTTCTCCTCTTCATCAGCCCAGAGCCCAGAAACCAAGCAGCACTCCAAAGGATGGATCTAAAAACCAGTTAGAGATGTGTCCTGCTTGTCCTGAAAATGTTTTTATTGACATGTGCTTTCCAGCTGATCACTGTCTAAATTGTCACATGTTCCTAAACCAAAACTTGCTCCCAGGCTGGACACTCCAGATAACGTTGTGGCCATCATATGGCAGGTGCCCTTGAAAAGTTTCACTTACCTTTATTTCCCTACTACAAAATGCATCAATATTTATTTCCCATATCTGCAGTAGGGAACACTTTGGATAATCAGTCTCTTCCATACTATCAAAAAAATAGGCAAAAGCTGTCCTTGCAGTACGTGTGCATGAGTACATGATATATCTAAATGAGAATGAAAGCCCTCCAGCAATCAAGTATGCACACAAGTTAAGAGAAGTGACACCAATGCACACACTTCAGCACATATACATGCATACGCACAAAAAAATCATATCCTGGATTTAAAAGGCTTCAAGATTAAAGGCCCAAGGGGCTTAAAACTTAAAGAAATATTTCTTCCACCTCATTGCATATTCATGAGTGAGTATTTTGGCAAGCAGACTGAGCAAAATAGCTTACAGAATTATGGAAGGAAGATTATTGTTGATTCCTGTGTGCCACAACAGTGCTTTCACAGAGAGAAAGGAAAATGTAAATAATCATCCAAATGACTGCACTGACACAGGTGAGTCTGAGGGCCCTATCCAACTCGGGTCTTGTTACAAATTTTTGATCCATGTAAGCTGCAAAACTCGGAAGAAGGGTGCTCCAGGGGCCAGCCCCTCCTGGAGACAGGTTAAAAGGTAAGAGAGGAAACCTGCCCTGCACAGCACGAGGTTGCAAAGGCAGCTCTTCTCTGCTGCTTTTTGTTTGGCCCAGACCTAAAGCTCCCACCAGACACCGGGGGTTTGTGTAAGGTTCTCCTGCATTCCACCAAATTTACTCTCAATTACTGTGCAAGATGAAGAGTTCGCAGAGGCTGGTTTTAATCTCCAAGGTTTTCATTTTTTATGACCATCCACCTCTGCTGTGCTGGTTACTCACCTGGATTTTTCTGTCTTTTAGTGATTTGGGGTTTTTTGTTCTCATCTTTTTCTCATGTCTGAAAACCTTTTGGGGTGGAAAAATATTTTTCTCTGTATCCCTTTGGCAGATGTCATGAATAAACATTATACTACTAGTGCTTTATATACCTGATTAACAAGCAAGGTTCAAGCAATTTCAGTGATAAAACTGAATAATATTAATGAGACAAAATAGATTCTAATAATAAATAGGTAAATAATATGATTAAGATAGCAAGAAAGCAAGAAAGAATCTCAGTGAGGAAGTAAAAAAACGAAAGGCAGTTTGCCACTTGTGTATATTTACTAAAATTGACTTAATTTACATAAAAGCAGAGTGAACAAAGGATAGCTTCTTCAAAAAAGCAGAGTTTCCCTGTATGCTCTGGTAGCAAGCAGACAACACTGAAGACAAAATTACTGATACTTTTGAAAGCAGAAAAGGTGCTTGGCAATATGAAAAAGGTAACAACACAAAGAACAAATGTGTTGCTACATCCAGCACACAAGACACACCAGGATTCAGTATCTCACGCTAACAGCAGAGCCTTGATTTGTGACATGAGAGATCACACACATTCCAGTAAAAAAATATATAATATATATTTTTTTTTCTATAAGCAAAAAGTAGCTCTCATGGAACTATGGTAGTGGAATTTCAGTGCTGCTCCAGTTGCTGCAGGGATATATAGAAAGCTGCAGCCAGGAGAAAGGTGTTGTTAGCTTCATTCAGAAAGCCTATTTCCAGGTTAAAATAACACAGATTTCACAAAATTACTTCCTTCAAAGTTATCATTTATTGTCACCATGACACTTAAAAATATTTATATTCTACAGAAATATTTCCAGTTTGTGCACAGCCAGAGTTCCTTAACCCTTCCTGACGAGCTGTTTCTCCTACAATATACAAATGCAAACAGCCTAGTTTTAGTGTGTCATGCTTTTCTTTCTCTTTTTCTTTGCTTTTTTTTTTTCCTACCTCCCTAGTTTCATGCCTTGTAAGTGTTATCCCATTCCATTGGGAAAGGAAGGCTTGACACATCTCTCCCTGGGTCAGTTAAGCTTAACCTAATTCTTGTCTGGGGAGACAAGGTGAGCTGGTGGGTCCATTTTCAGGAACACCAAACCTGTGGTTCTTGATTGTCATTTGAGACACAAATTCAGGTGCTGCCTGATCTCCTCAGGAACTTGGGACCCTGAGGCCTGACGGGGTGACAGGGCTTTGCTGTGTCTCCTCTCCAGTGAACAGGGACACAGAGACAGGCTCCTCTTTGATATGTACAAGGTGGAATTATAAGTTATGATGTCAATTTTAATATTCCTCTGTAGTCCTGAGGCCCACCTGCCTGCCCTCTGGCATTATCAGTGGAGACAGAAGTACCTTAGGAGACCTGAGGAGAGGGGAGAGAAGACACACAGCCAGAGCACAGCCTTGACCTAAAGTGGTGCCTGGCCTGAGCAACTTTTAACTGTGCAATAACAGAGGTTCTCCTTCCTTCCCATTTATACAGCTGGCTGAAAACACCAGAGAAATGCATTTCCCTGTGCTTCCTCTGTGCTTGAAGTAACAGCACCAATTGAATTTCTACTGACAACCTGCAATTACTTCAGCAGAGAGCAAAGCACAGCCCAAAACTTCAGGGAAGTGTTTGTATCTTAGGCAAGGCCATTTCCCAAAGGCCATAGGATTAGTGTGTGAATGAGTGGAAATGTGCCTGGGGGCTATATGCGATGACAATTCACAGCACATCCATCCCAGAGGAGATTTATGGATCTGCAGCCTACAATACCTTACGTTCACATTTATTTTACTGACCCCACTTTGAAATAAAATAATATTGTGAATATAAAACTCATGCTAGGAAAATATTCCTAATATTGTGGGTCTAAAGACAGATTTTTTTTTTAAATAGATTTTTTTTTTTTTTGGTGAGATTATCCCACTGTCTTGAGGTTTTGCAAGGATGAGTGTAACCTGTATTGGAAACCTTTCTCATCTGTGTCTCACTGACACTGAACAAGGACTGTGATGGTTCTGTGTGGACCTGTAATGCTGAGCCCACAATTAACATTTCTTACACTTACAATTAGATGTTACAACTTGACCCTTCTGCCACTGATTTCATTACCAATCTTCTCCTTTGCCTGTCTGAAAACATTTCTGATTGTTCTTAAATCAAATAAGAGCATTATGAGAACAGCTCCTTTCTACCACTCTTTGGAGTACTGGGATCTTGAAAAATTGTTTCACTTTCCTGATAGTCCTCCATTTTCTCTTGTAAGACCTTGGAATCAGGCTCAGCTTTTCCAAAAGAAATACTGCAAGGTTAGTTGTAAAGTTTTGAATGTGTTAGATATGAACTCAATTTGTAGGAGTTAATTGGAGGTTTGTGAACATTAAAAACTTTAGGAGCTACTTCACTACTAACCCAGAGAAATGTGCAGTTTTCAAAAAATGAAATGAGTTGGTGAATTCTTCCTAAACTACATTTTTAAAATTTATATCTAGCTGATTGATGTAAAATCTTGTCATTCACAAGTATTTAATATGCATCCTGACACAACTGGCAAAGTTTCATGCTAGTTGATCATCTCTTTTGAATAAGGAGAGAAAGGTTTTCATTCGTTGAAATGTTTCAAATACAGATCTGGTTGTACGCTTCTAGCACCTTGAGAATTATTTCCACAAAATGCTTTTGTTAGAACTCTGCTTTTTGTGGATTTTTTTTTTTTTTAGACTAGTATTTCCAAAGTCATGTAGACCAAATCTCTCCCACTGCACCTCAGAAATGTCAGAGTTAAAGGGAATTTTTTTTTAATTTTTACTCTTCAGTCTAACAGATGAAACAGTAAATTTAGGGATGAGTATCCAGAAAGGATCCTATTTCCTGGGTATTTTCCTAGTTCTGTTTACCTTTCACCAAGCTCATGTGTTCTGGTAACCAAAATGGCAATTGTGCTTCTAACTCATTTCAGAATTTTTTTCTCAAATGCCATAAACTTTTTGAAGATGATGAATTTGTCAATGCAAATAACCTTGGACCCAAAAGAAATTCCATGTTTTTTTTCCTTTTTCTTTTCTTTTGATTGGTTTTTTAAAATGTCTAATTTGAGGAAATTAGCTAAGCCAAGCTTGTCTTCACACAAAAGTCACACCAAAGTAATTTGAATCGCTTTATAAATCGATTTTGTTAAACCGACATGAACACTTGTTTGGACACTCCTAAATTGATCTTGTCCTGGCTTATATTGATTTAGCTTAAGTCAGGAAGGAATTCACTTAAGATAAATTAATGCAACTCTGAAATAAAAAGTGCCCACACTGGGTTTGCACGGGATTGTAAAATTGGTTTAAAAATGCACTTTTAATTAAAGTGATGTAACTTTGTGAAGGCCAGGCCTAACACCACAGAGAGAAATCTTTGGCTTGCAGAAATTATGAGCACTGTCATGTCCTAAAAGGGCTTTAGGTCTAGTTCAAGGTATTATAAGGTTTCTGCGCTGGTACTTAAAACCGTTTAAAAAAGCTTTGCAAGTGTATAGATCTCTCCACTCAGAGAAAATACACCTCTTCTCACTCCAACCATTTTCTGGTATTTCCAGTCATCAATACTGTTTCCATTAAGGTGAAAGATAAGCGTGAAACAAAATCTGATTTCTGAACTTAAGGACTTTTCAAAATCTGCACACATATTTTACCTTCTCAGCTCTCTGCTGCCTTTAAGCAAAACCATCTCCAGGAGAACTTCCTTCACATCACACAGGCATTGGTTTTGAAATAGGCAAGCACCTCTTGCATACTGGGGACTAATTTCATGTTGAGGCACAAAAGGACATTTGCTGGCTTCATAACTAACACTGTCTTGCTAATGTAAAGCAATCAGTTTTCATTGTACTGCTAATTGTTGAATTTCTGTGTGCACTTCAATACACAATTACCAGTTTTTCCTAAATCTATCTGTCCAGCAAAGAGGGTCTAGACACAGGTAAAGTAACTCTGAGCAATGATTTGGAAAAAAGGCTGTAACCTTCACAAGGCAATCTGGAACTGGCAATCAAAATCCCAGGTTATGCAGAAACCTCCACCTCAGAATGTGCCTTGTTTGCTGAACTTTTGCCTGATGCAAAGTACAGCTTGAGGAAATCTGCATTACACATTGGCATGTAGAAATCACACCCATACCCAACTCCCTGATCTCCCAGGAGCAGAAAATAACAAAATTACATGTTTACAGAGACAAAGCTGTTCATGGGACAGTATTCCTGGCTGGTGTTGGTTGGGGCACCCCTGCTGGAGGGCTGCTCTATTTCACTTTCAGAGATTGCCCCTTGCATTTGCTTTGTTTCTGTGATATTCCCACTTCTTCCCTTTGATTGCTCTGCAGGGAATATGGTGCCCTGGATTCCTGAAATTCAGTTCACTTATAAGCCAGGAGACCTTTGCTGATTGTAGATCTGGCAAAGTGGCTTTGGCATTGCTGAATCAACCAGCTGTATTTTCCATGGAAGAGTTGTCATCTATCTGCTGTCATCTAAATAAGTAGCTGAGCTGGCCAGTACCCATTTCTTTCTGTGTCTCCTACAAGTAGGGAAAGTAGCCAGTGGAAAAGCTTCATCTACATGGTCACTCTGATGTCCTATCTTAACCTTTGCTTTTCTACACATTCACAAAAAAAGTAGTTTCTTAAACCTTTGCACTATTTGTTATTTGTATTATTCTACATGACAACTAACATACACCTTCACTAAAGTCTGGAAGCCAGCTGGAAACAGTGCTTTGGAAAGAGTAGGGCAGGGGATTCCTCTCTTTTAGGTAAAACATTCCTTCTTACACCTTTTAGAATGAGATTTACCCTCCTGTTGCTGCAAGGAGTTGACAGGTTTCTATTTGTAATGAATTTTTATATCAATGCTTTATGAGTCCTCCCTCATTTTGTAGTTGTGTATTTGTTTTCTCTTTCCCAAGAGCTAAAGTTTGTACTTCTCTGTATTTAATTTCATCTTGGTCATGAGAATGTTAGAGAGATCCATGGAAAGGTCAAGTGGGCTGGGTCACTGAGGTCAAACTGCTTCATTGTCAAATTTAGTTTGAAGCACATTTGTGCAATGGACTAGAATATTTGCAAAATATTTATTTATGTCACACCTGTGTTTTTTCAAACATTGTATTTCTAACATTGGACTATATTTTAACAGAGAGAAAAACTCTGCTGAAGTCTTAAGCTTACTGAAGTGAAAGAAAATGACTTAAGAAAGAAGGGTACACTTACTGGAGGAGTCACTGGCTCAGTTTCCACTGCCTGAAGAGTGCCTACATGGCTTCAGTGACCTCTTGGGTTTCATTAGTTAACTGTGCTGTCTGGTTCACACTTTTGTTTATTTTTTTGTTATTGTCTACAGGCATTTGTGTCTTCTGGGGCTGCCATATTGCACTGGAGCCAGACTCATGGTAAGTCTGAGGATTTTAATTTTCTTATTCTTGACTTCAGGGTCTTTTGGAATAGTTCATTTCTTTTTTAAAAGCCATTTTTCCAAGTTTGTTTTTTTTTTCACCTAGAATGTTGTGATGTGATTCTTTCATAACTGTGTCACATTTTGGTTTTTTACAGACACCTATAGGTTCCACAATCAGACTTTTCCTTGTTATGATTCTTAATAATTCTTAAATTTTGAACTGAAGTAGCAACCAAAGGCACCACTTTTGAGACTGGTTAGCTGTGCCCAATGAAGACCTACAAATTCAGCTATTACCAAGAAAAAAAAGAGTAAAAAATGACCATGAGTTGTTGCAATCAGCAACAAATAAAACACAATTAAACAAAACAAAATAAAATATGAAAGAAATCATAGATGATTCCTTAATATAGCCATAATGGCAACAATAATACTGGGGTTGAGCTCATTGAGGAATGTGAGTTGGTAGAGAGTTTATTCAGAGAAATGTCCTGTACATAGAGGCATGAAAGGCAGCACAGAAATCAGTTTCAGCAGTCCAATAGAATCCTAAGAAAGAGATTTCTTGGGAATGAGTGACATCAGGACTCAATCCAAGGGCAGAGGTAGGAAGGGAAGGAGAGAATTTCACAGAGGTGGTTACATGTGCACTCCCTATCCAGCTCTGTGCAGGCACCTCTGTGACTGCAGAAAACAAAGTACCATGAGGAGCACAAGGAGAGGGAGTACAGGTCACAGGGACAGGGATGAGAAAGAGGAAATTATGAGTGTAAAGCTGTAGATAATGAGGGAAACATAAATTTAGAACAGGAAAATGTTCTTAAAAACACAGAAACACACACACAACTTGCTTGTGGATCTCATCCTTCCTTGAATATTGTAAAAAATTTCTCTTGCAAGAAAATATTTGGTCTATTTTTTAAGTTTTCATAAGACTTGGAAGTTCAAGACCATGCACCTGATTTTTCTTCTATTCAAACTACCCTGAAGTTGGAGAAACTGAGGACAGTTGCTGCCTGAAAGCAGAGGAAGGAAGGACAAACTTTATGTTATAAACCTTCAGAGTCTATAATGTTAAACTTGATCTGATCTATTACCACTTACTCTTTCCTTGGAGGTCTCTCTGGTCACTGCTTGCTCTGTGTGGCAAAGGGTAACAAAAAGTTGGGAATCAAGGTAAAATGTGTTATTATTCAGGGTTTTCCTTATTGTGCTGTTAAAGTATAATTCTATGCAGAACAAGCTCAAAAGCATCAGATACCTAAGAATCTGTCAAATAGCACTGTTAACTATAATAATTTATCCTATAATTTAATGTAGCCCTGACCCCTGTCATAAGTTAATACACCATGAAGAACAGTGTGCAAAATACATGCTTATTAATGAATTGGAGAAATAATGTGACATTGTTTTTTGCCATTTCCCAGGAAATATCTTAATATGGGAGTTAGCGGAGCCTAGACAATTTTTGCTATGTAATTATGTCTGTCCATATCTTACTAACTTGTGCTGTGATTAAAAGGTTTGTAATATTAATTATTCTATTTGACTCCAATTGTTTGATTCAAGCCAAAAGAAACAGTATGGAGGAACCCTGCATCATGCACTCTTATTTTCCCTATTTTTTTTGCAAATTGAGTGTTTTAACTAAAAATTCTTTGTATATAAAGGGTACAGATGTATGCATTTACTGCTAATGCTGTGTAAAATGCATAATTCCTCAGAGACCGTGCAGTGCCCCAATTATTCTTTTACTAACGATGATCTTTTTCTGTTTGCTGTGTGGCACAAGGCCCTAAATACATTGGAGCTGTTCTAGAATTTCTCTGCATGTAGGCAGGGGATTCTTATGAGGATTAACATGCAGGGGGAAAGGCTGGCTGCTGGTGCTGTGATTGTGTTCCAGATATTGCTGTATCCTGTATTTTCTGTACCATCCTTGCAGCTCATGCCCTGTCATTGCTGCTTTGGCCCAGGTGATGTGCTAGGCCTTAATTACCTGCGGGGGAAGAGTGTTCCTGTACCTTAGAGAAGCTTTCTGAAAATACCTGTCTGTGCTCACATACTTTGGAACTAATTCTGAAAAGCACAAATTAAGACGTGGGATATTAAATAATTTTCCTTCTGCACTCTATCTGGTTGCATTCTGGAATTAGTACTATGGAACTCTGCCTAAAAACTCCTGATGCTGAATAATTATATTAAAATTGAGGGTAAGCTCCTTTCATAGCTGGACTGGAGATGTACTCTGAGTTTTCCCTGACACTCTCAAATGTGTCTTAAGCTGAGAAGTTTCAGTCAAAAGGAACTTGTGTTATACTGACAGCTGTGGAAAGGTGCAGCTTTAGGACAGTGGGTGTCTCCAGAAAAAGGAGACTCACCCAGCAGGCAGCTTCCATAGGGGTTCCTGTGCTGTAGCCACAGTGCTGGCATAGAACGAGTTTTCTCCTCTAAGAAAAAAAAATATAACGAGTGTTTCTAGACGAGGCATCTAACAACATTGTAGAAAAGTTGCACTATAAAATGGAAACAATTCTCCCTACAGCTTCATTTTTCAAAAATTGAGACCTTACATTTTGTTTTTTAAGCATCTGATTACAAAATCCCACTCTTAGATTAAAAAAAAAAATAAAATCATGATGCATGGCTTCAGAATATTTGGACATCAAGCCAATGGATTCTTGGACAAATTGAAGAGGGTTTTTTGGGTCTTTTGTTTATTTGTTTGTTGGGTTGTTGGTTTTTTTTGTAACTCCCATAGAAATGGATAGCCCTAAGTGGTTTGATTTTTTCCAGATCAATGAAAATTAACAAGTTCTCACTGATACCGTATCTGACCACTTGCTTAACAATGGACTTGATGGGGTAAATTCAGAGGAGTTTTAAAAGGCATTGCTTTGTTTGCTTGAGCATTTATTAGGATTTTTTTGACACCTATTTTCCTAGTACTTTTCCTGTAGAAATGCTGGGTCATTTTACACTCACTTGATTCCTCTGAGGCTTTCTAATTTTATACCTTGTTCAATAGCAATGAAAGGGTTAACTGTCTGGGTGTTTTTAGGTTTGCACTGTACACAGGGACTTGACATTTTCACACTAATTAAACCAGGCTGCCTCAGTCCCTCTGTAGATGTAACTCATATTTAATTCAATGGAATCGTTGAGTGTGCATTGGTGGAAGAGTTGGGTCCATACTTGTCCTATTGTGATAATCAGGAAATGTCTTATCCAGTGGTATATTCAATTTACTCATAGCCTTAATATGGAAATATTCAAGTCTTTGAAATATTTCACCCAAATTAAGTATTTGTTATCAAAGAGAGAAGTTTTAAAGACTTCCTTTAATCCAAACTTCCCATAATTTGGGACTTAAACATATCCCAGAGCACCACCTCCAGTGCAGTAATGCTGCTGTTGCAGTTCTTGTTTCTGGCATTCAATATGAGTCATACTCATCTTCCCAAGGTATGGGACTTCATGGTTCATAACATTTCATGGATTTAATTTCATAATCAAGTGCACATTGACTGGAATCCCATGTAGAAGTGCATCCTTTTCCTGTTAGTTACAGAAAATATGAAGATTTCTGCTGTCTCTGAGGTACTTTTTATGGGTTTGCAAAACAAAATCCAAGTGCTCTGGCTACCTCTAGACTTAAGGTCAGGCTTACAACATAGAAACTAGAGTATCATGGAATGGTTTGAGTTGGAAAGGATCTTAAAGGTCTTGTTCCAACTCCACTATCATGGACAGGGACACCTTCCACTAGACCAGGTTACTCAAAGCCCCACCCACCTTAGCCTTGACCACTTCCAGGGATGGGACATCCACAAGTTCTCTGGCCAATGTTTTCCAGTGCTTCTCCATCCTCGCAGCAAAGAATTTTTCTTAGTATCTAAATCCACCCTCTTTCAGATTAAAGCTATTCCCTCGTGCCCTCGTAAAAAGTCCCTCTCCATCTCTCTTGTAAGCCCCCTTTAGGTACTAGAAATTGCTAGAAGGTCTCCCCAGACTCTTCTCTTCTCTAGTTGGCACCTCAACAGAAGCCTGTCCTCGTAGGAGCGTTGTTCCTCACCTCTGATCATCCTCTGGACCCATTCCGATGGATCTGAGTCCTTATGCTGGGAGCTCCAGAGCAGTCCTCTGGATGGGGTCTCCTGAGAGCACGTTCTCCTTTTAATCCTGACCCAGAAGCTCTTGGCTGGCCCCTCATCCATCCCCAGGTGGAATACCCTGCACTTCAGAGTCTCAGAGAGTGGCAGCCTCTCCTCATCTTCCCAGAGAACCCTGTGTCTTTCCATTCCAACTCTCTGGTCACAGGAGCCATCCCCCCCCACCTCTGGAATGCCAGTGAGATCCCAGCCCTGCAGGCATGTGCACTCCTGTCTCGGTCCTCTTATTGCCCATCCTGTGTGCCTTTGCTCTGGGGCATTTCAGCTGACCAGGCTGCCTTTACCTGGCAGAATACTACTTCAGTTCAAGCTTATTTCGAGCCCTTTAAGTACAATATTTGCCTTGATCAATAGAAGAAAATAAAAACTGGAGAGGAACGAAAGAACCCTCTGCTGATTTCCATTTCAATATAAAAACATTTAACAGCCAAATAATCATAGGGTGTTACATCTATTCCATCTTGAGACTGCTGTGAGCACTCACTGGTGTATACAATTTCTTCCTTGAAGTCTGTGGAAATGTTGAACTATGTGTCTTAATATAGTTTCTTATATTTTAGTGAAAAGGCAGCTGTAGATGTCATCATGACTATGGACTTTTATAGTGCTGTAAAAATTCAGTGTCATCATAAATTCATGCTGCTGAAAATGTCGACATTTATGGCAACTTCTACAAGGGCATATTTTAGAATTATATTAAAACTTTATGCAGCAACTTTTATTCAGTTAAAAAAGTAAGATTATAAAGCAAAACATTTACTCTCATTTTAGAACAAAGAGGTGTGACAAATAGTTTATTAAAAAGGGAGGAAAATGAAAAGATTTTGTAAAGCAGATCAGTCAGACTCTCAAAACACAAGACTCTTGAATCCCATTTATCTGAAACCACCTAATTGAAGCAAAAAAATAATATTCACATATATTGTCCTTTACATAGATTGCTTATCATTTGGTCACGTATAAAATATAGAGAAAAGATGTAGAACACTACTTTGAGGGTTCAGCATCTCTTATATGATTAGCACTGAGAAATCCTTAGTTTTACCTGTTTTTTAGAACTTCTGAAGTAAGTGAGCTGAATTATTTCTGGTAGGATTAAGAAATAATGGAAATCTGGGTTCTTGAATCTGCTAAAATTTGAGCTGTGATGTTGCAGTCCTTTGGGAATCTTGCTGAAAGGAACGCTGTTAGGAACCCAAATTAGCATAACCCAGTTAATGAATGAAACTTCCCATCCAGGGGCAGATGCTTGAGAAGCTCCTGATCCAGATCTCTTACACTCAGTTAAACCATTGATTTCAGACAGATTATTTCACAGAAACTAGCCAAAAGAAAATGTGACCGAAGTGGGGGAAGGTAAATTGCCTTTTGGTTTTTCTTTTTTTTTTTCTCATTGAAGGTAGTCAGGAAGAATCAACTAACTTTTCCTGAGTTTCCATCAACATTCATTGAAGCAGCTTCAGAGGCTGATGTACCTCAGAGAACAAAATATATTGAGTATTCCCTCAAAACAGTGACATTTATGTTTCAGCAGAGCTTTAGGGACTGAGTTTAGGGACTGAGCATACTCCTACTGAAGCCAACAAGATATCCCTTTTAATTTCCTTGCAGCAATAGCTGCCACTAATGCTGAAAAGAACTGAATCAAAGATTTGAACTTTTATACTAATGCATAAAGAAGACATGGAATGAATTTTATGACCCCCATGCTCAGATTTGCCTAAATTTTATATTTAGGGACAGTCTTCCTCTAAGCTTAATGGGAGTTTTACTTATGTCTCTCTACAGTCTTCCATGCAAACTTCTCCAGCATGTTTGATTCTCTCCTCAGGCTAAGGACAAAAAGTCCCAAAATTAGAGTCTCTCTGAAGGAACAACTAAACAGTTGCAGTAAAGGAATATAAAAAAGATGACAAATATACATCAAATAGTCTCCTTTCTCAGGGGGTTATCCACAAAATTTCCTTGCCAATCATTTCAAATGCTGGGAATATGGAACAATACTTGGTCGGCTTAATATCTTGGGTATTTTACAAATGTGATGTGGAGAAGTAAAATGCAATGAAGAGAACTTTTTTCTCTTGCAGTTGTCAAAACTTGAGATCATTTTTAAGTAAAGGAACAAAAAGACACATATGCTTGATACAGAAAAAATGTCTGTTTGCATCTAATAAATTATAGAAAAGTTCAAAGACAGCTTAACCTTGTAAAAATGTTACCTCTGTAATGCTGCCAAGATCAGTAGCTGTATGAATTATTACTTTGACTAGCACACATGATATTTTTCAGATTTTATCTAACTTATGCATTCATTAATTGGTGATTTTCACATGCTGGTGATTTAATAAATTGATGATTCATTTCCTCTTTCACTCCAAATCCCAGCTTTTAAAAACCTCATGCATTTTTCTGCCCTCAGAATCATAACTTTCAGCTCAGGAATTATTTGGTATATTCCAGATTCAATGCATCCCAAATCAGAATTTATTGAAAGCAATAACAATTATTTTATGTTCAGTGTCTACAATCAAATATGGAACTATACTAATGACCCTCAGTTAAGGTTGTTCTTCCAATTGTAGCAAAGAGGATGAAATTATTTTCAGAAAGAGAACTGGGTTTCACAAAGATGCAAAATAATCTTTGCACGAGCAGACAATATGCTTTGAAGTTAAACTGATGGCGTAGATAATTATGATAAAAGCCATTTTTCTCATTCTTCGTAGAGATTTTTTTTTTTTAGACCATGTTTAAACTTTGACCTGGTATTCTATTTATGACTATGATCTATTGGTTCTAGATCCCTTGCTCACCTTGCCCATGGATCCATGTGAATATTTGGGCTCATATGGCAATGGACTTTAAAAGAAACTTTTGCCATTCATTAAATATCCCACCTCCCTGGGTTTGAAAATTCACCTCTTGTGCATTTTTGAAAATATGTTTCAACTGGACAAATGTATCTCTTCTGCTGAAAGATAAAAACCTCTCAGCTGCATGGTGAGGCACATAAGGCATCACTCCTGTTTTTTTGAAAAGCTTCTCCCTTTATTAGCTCTGTGAAATGCAAAGATATAGGAGCATGTAAACCAATAATAGCTATTCAGTCTAAACTCTAAGGATAACTTACTATGGGCACTGGAGGCTGAGATAGGATGTTGTATTTGCATACATACAGTATATGGAGAACTGTTCTGTTTTATGGAGCAGCAATCATATTTAGTTTAATGTCTTATAAGTCCCATAAAATGACATTAAGAAATTTTGCTATTTGGCTGGTGAACAATCTAAGCAGTGGTGTTAACTCATCATAACACCCTTACTCTGAAAGCTCAAGCCTCATAAAATTTGGGATATAAATATGCCAGCTCAACTAAACGAGATCAGAGATCTTGCATATATTCTTTCATAGGGTGGCATCCAAAAATCTACTGTTCACCTAAATCTTTTAAGAATTTCTACCATTTTTAGGCTGCTGGAGAGTCTTAATCTCAGCAAAATAACACTCTTTCCCTTTTGTTTCTAAACACATCCAGTCACTTAGCAGACAACCTAGCAGGTTTTGGACATCACCTCAGTGCTGGTAGATGTGACATGACCTCTGAGAGTCCTGTGCTCTTGAAATGGCAGATAAGTAATAGGAAGCATTCCTCGGTAATCTAAAATGATATTAGATGATTTCTGGAGTGGAGGAGCTAAAGCACAAGGTAATGACAATAATACAACTGCAACAGCACATTAATCACTTTTCTTTTCTTTTTAAAGGAAGATGATTAATGTTTGAGATTCCCTTCAATTTTTACTTGAAGATTTAAAGCTGACCTGACATAAACCTGAATAGTGTCTGATGATGCTAATCATGAGCTCTGCCAACCCCAAATAACAGCAGCTTGAGTTTAGGATTGTTTTGTATGCTCATTGTTCATCTCTGTTTTGATTTGCGTCCTTCTCCTGATACATTAGGATCTTCCAGGTGGTGGCAGGCGGAGTTACAAATGTTTCCTAGCAAGGACACAGATTTTGCTCCTGGCTAGGCTGATAACCTATATTTGTAGTGTGAAACAGGCTCTCTAAGCCTGAATGCACTGGCCTTTCAGTCCTGTACCAAAACTCCATCTGGGCTGTGCTATCTTGTCAAACTCCTCCCATCCTCTTTATGGTGGATGTTGACTCCATATGGGCCTTCCCTCTACTTTTCTGCAGTTTCACAGGAGATGAGAGGAGCTGGTATCCAAGAAATCATTCGCCCATGGTGACAAAAGCTGATAGTAACCTTCTGGCAAATCTGATTTTATGCAAGAAGGGCTCCTCACTTGGGGACACACACTTAGTTCACCCAAAATATCTTCTTTATGGTCAGTGGAAGCTAAAGGTATGAGAGGCAAGGAAGTCAGCTGGGTCTGCTATGCATCACTTTGTGGTCTGTAGATTGAATTCCTTAATGACTTTCTCATTAAAAGTACCTGCTGCCTAATACTGTTTGCTTTTGCCTTTGGAACTGTCTGCATAAACAATGAGAGACTCATCTTGAAAGTTACCTACGTTTATACAGGTTGTGCTTTTGTGTCTGATGGGCCTTGAAGTTCCATCTAGGTTTTGTCCTCTAAAATGGCTTCCAAGATCACAAAGGATATTTTGGTTTAAAATTTTCAGTCTGCATAGCAAGTTTTCTTTCAGTGCTGCTTAGAAAAAAATAAGCATCTGGTTTAAAGAAGCTTAATTAATTTATCAAGAATTCATATTACTTTTAAAATTAGGCATATGCAAACTAATTCAGATTAATATTTTAATATCTAAAAGTTACATGGATATATTAATAGCTACTTAATAGCTGTTAATAGCTAAAAGTTCATGGTTTTTCTGGAGATTTTAAGAGGCTGAGTAACTTTGTTCATGTGTCCTCTCTAGTGCTCTCTATTAGAAGAGGAAAGAAGTGCTGTTTGCACAGTATTTCCAGTCCTCACAGGTGTAGCAAAAGTCTCATTTCTGAAGTGTGGCCTTTTATGTCATCACCTTTTTTTTTTCCCCTAGAGACCTGCACTGAGTAACTCCCAGCTCCACAGTATTTAGACATTCAGATAAATTTTAAATAAGCATCTGCACTTCTGGTGATCATTCAAACAGTCTCTCAACCTTTTGTGCTTCACCCATCACCAGTTAATATCACATTAAAAACTGACAAATAATGTTGCATTTCATTGTGACTTGTACAAGCTAGGTAAGCTGCCCATTAATTATCTGCTGCTTCTCACTTAGCATCATTCTCTTCCCATAATAATAAAAGGACTAAAGATTGGATGCAGCTAAAATTAGTTTTTTATTGGTAGACAACTGAGTCTTCTTCATACTCTGTAACCTGGAGTAATAGAAAAGCATTTTGATTATGCCCTATGAAAAATTTATTTAATTCATGAAAATAAAATACCTTTATAAAGCAGTAAATTCATCTAACTTGAGTCAATTTTGTTTCCTAAAAAAATACCCTTTCCTGCAATAAATACACTCTACAGGATTTTCTTCTTCACTTCAATAGAAATTATTTGATATAAAAGGAGAAAGTGATTTCTTTTGCTTCTCTTTTCCAAAAGCATAAACTTTTTTGGCTTTCAACAGCCAAAATCATTGCATGATTTTTGTTTCCCTGGGAATGAAAAATATTTTCATTGAATTGCCAAAAGCATTTGCAGTGCTAATCAATTCTATCTTCACTGGGAAGATGATGAAGATTTTGGCTTCTCTAATGGTGCTGCACGAGGAAGATGGAAACACAAGCTATCCACTGTGAAACACCCCTTGTTCAAAGTAAGTGTTTTTCATATTTTTATCAAAGATAAAGGCACTTGAGATGAAAGATCTCATTCTCTGATGCTCTGTAGACTCACTGGCACAAACACAAAGCAGTTGCAACATGATACTAAATGTGAATTGTGTAATTTGCACTCATTTTGCATTTCTGATGGAGGGCAATCTGAAGAAAATTAACCTGGGCTTTATTAAAGCACACATACAATTCTTATCTTTGTAGGTGGGAGATAATTGTGTCTTTATGGGTAGTTTTGATACACACACAGAGCCACGCAAAGCAAATTAATGGGTTTTAAGATGCATTTCTAAATGAACTGAACAAAAGCCTTTAAACAGCTTTGATCCCTCATGTCCTCATTACATCAATTTGAGGCTGATGTAACTGGAGGGGAGGGTTGCTGATCACGAGGCTGAGGCTCAAGGGGTCTGTCCTTCCGTGGGGCTGAGCACAGCGTGGAACCGCAGGGCAAGGTGAAGGCAGCTTTCCTCCTCCCCCAGTATCCCTGTGGGCCAGGGGAACACATCCCAGCTCCCCCAGCAATGCCCCAGAAGGCCGTGCTGATGGGGATGCTGCACTCTGGTGCCTGGTGAGGGGCTGTGTGCTGTCCAGGAGCTCCCCACACGGTCAGTCCTAGCTCCGGATCTGGCGCCAAAAGCACCGAGACTTCCAAACTACCAGCCCTGATGGAGCTGGGGCTTCCAACCTCAGCTCCTCACCCTCACAGCTGCTGTGGACTTCAACTGTCTGCCTCTTACTTCTCTTCTTTGTCCTGGTGGTTAGAAGCTGGGTTCCTTCCATCTTGGAATGGTCTGAGGGAAGGTAGCAAGCAAGTCCCCACTTTGCTTCAAGAGATCTAGTTATAACATTTTCTCAACAAGACCAAACATCCTAAGACTCTCAGTGGGAACAATTTCTTGTTATTGTTGGCATTTATTGCCTGGTAGTTTCAGCCTTTTACCATCTTGCTGTTTACAAATGGATCAAAAAGCAGTGCAAATCATTAGAACTAGCAGCGCAAAGTTGCTCGTTTTGGCAAAATCCCGCCTGCTGTCATTTTCTATAGTTAAGACTTTTGCCTGAAGCCTTGAATGTCTCACCCTGACACCAGCCTGCAGTAATTAATCATTAAACAGTGATTGAGGCAGTGGACCCCAGAAAATATCTTCATATTCTACCATATGCTGAAGCCAGCTGCAGCAAGCACTTGGAGAGAAGCCGCACAGAGGAAAACGCTGCCCGACAGTCCCCTGCTGTGAAGTCCAAGCACAGAAAGCCTCTAACGAGGGGCCATAGACAGACTGTTTGCTTGTATTGACCTTCATTACCTGAGACTGTTTAGAAGGCAAAATGTCAGTGTTAATGTGCTAGAATTTTAAGCATTATCGCATTTTAATGACGATTTCCAGCCTCTCGCATACTCGCAATGCGGAACAGAAATGTGGATTAGTGGAAGGAAAGGTTATTGCAACAATAACAACAACAATAATGAGGAATGGGCAGATGTGTTTCTGCTTAATTTCAAACTGCCCCGGAGCATGTCAGATTTGGAATTAAGAGCGCTTTTCACCCACCCGAGGTTCATGTTTTATTGCGGGCTGGCCCGGTGCCACGTCTGGGCAGTGCCAGGCCACAGCAGCCCTGCAGAGCTGGGAGGGAGCCTGCCTCCAGCTCTGCCTGGGCTGGCACATCCCTGCAGGAATGCTGGAGTCAACAGCAGGGTAAGGGAAAGGCAGTGAACCTCTGGGTTATGGAGTTGCCAGATCCAGGGCAACTTGCAGGCTGCATTGCCACTATTACGGTTTCAGCATTCCCACAGATCACAGAGTCACAGAATGGTTTGGGTTGGGAGGGGAATCCAAAGATCATCTCACTTCAAACACCCTGCTGCAGGCAGGGACACCTTGCACTAGACCAGGACGCTCAGTGAGACACAGGTGTTCTCCCAAAAGCCACAGGCATCCTGGATTTACCTTGTACACCTTCCACACCTGGTCTCCACTCTGGAATCTGCCCTCCACCTGTTCCACACAAGCAAACAGCCAGCTGTGAAACAGACACCACTGAAGGGATGGTCCCCTTAAAAGCTACAGGCTTTGATATCCTGCTCTTTGTTAGAGGACACAGAATGCTTGCCATTGGGGCGACTGACATTTCTGCAGACACACTAGGGATGATTTGAAGACTGAAAGCAGTAGCATTTTTTTTTTCCTAGGCTGTATGATGACACCTTCCTCTGTCAGTGTGCTGGAAAATGTCCTTCTCTGACTGCTTTGAATGCTTCTGTTTGCTTATGCAAACATAATTCTCCATCTACAGCCTTCCTTAAGAACAGAAAAGAACTTTTAGGCAAATGTCTTGTGCAGATCCCACAGATCTCACTTTTCCATTAGAAATCCAGCAAGCATTTTTTCCCTCCTCTATTCATGCTTTGCAAAAAAAGTTAATCACACCTACATGGCATAAAAGATTTTTTGTTTGCAGTGGACCTTTATGTCAACAACAAGAGGTATAACACTGAATGAAGTAATTTTCCATGCTAATGATAGCTATACTGTGATTAATTTTTGCCCCATGACATTGTAGCATTCAAAAACATAAATGGCTTCAAAATAAATTCTGGGAAACTGATGAAAGGAAAGTTCAACTGAAACTATTACAGAGCCAGAAGAACTTTTTCTGGCTTAGAACTATAGTTGCACTGCATTTTTTTGTTTGGTGTGGTTTTTGTTTTGTTTTGTTTTGTTTTTGTTTTGTTTTGTTTTGTTTTGTTGTTGTTTTTTTGGCTAATCTGGAAGGAAAACCCCATCCTGGATTTGCCCTGTTCCTTCACTGTTTCTCTAAATATTATCTACACATGCCTTTCATCCACAGGGATTGAGATAAGCTCATCTTTCCTCTGCCTCAATTGTGTGTGCTGTAATGCAGGACAGGTCCAGACCATGGCTAAATACAGAGTATGGAGGCTGTATTAGAGGACCAGACAGTCCCATACCCATCCATCTCACTTGTGTGGGGTTAAACCTCAGTGCCCCAATACCTCCAGAAAAAGTCCCCTCGACTATGTACATCAGGCATTACAAGGGCAAGAGTGCTTCTGTTCAACTGAAAGAAGATAAATGGGTCTATTTTTAAATTGCTCAATAAATGAACAGTATTTTTTTTTCTGTGAATGCTCATGGGAATAAGGAGTCAGCTGGCTGTCCACCTTTTTCCAAAGATCAGGTTCCTTAGAAGATTTTCCATAGTGCAATGTGAACTTCTCTCAGACCAGTCTTTGGCCAGGGTGTAAAGGGAATTATGACTCTGGAGAAGGATGAGGTCTTGTTACACCCAGGGTCTCAGAGGGAACTTGAGGAGCCCAAAGTCTTCTG
>VYXD01015756.1:5820-16446 GCA_013397195.1 Hylia prasina | reverse complement strand
TTTTTTTTTTTTTTTTTTTTTTTGTGGCGAATGGGGCCATGAGACAGAAGATTTTAACAAATGAGCCTTGAAAAGTATCACGCTGAAATCACTACAAAATACATATTTTTACACTTGGTATCTCTTCTTCTTTGGTGCCTGACACCAGAATCTGAAATGGAGAGCTTCCAACAGTTGAGTTTTTCGTGTTCAAATCTGGAAATGGAAGTAAATTTTGATGTGTGAGTTACATTTCCTCCTTGCCAGCAGCAGCCAGCTCCTAAGCCGAGGCTGCCTGCTGTTAATTAAACCATGTTCCACTAAAAACCTGCAGCACAAATACACCGTGGCAGAGCATGTTCTGTGTGCTGTTCCTCCTCGTGTGATAAGCAGTGCATTTACTCAATGGATGCACATTGCTTACATTTTTAGAGCTATTAAGCCAGGATAATTATGGAACAATCTAGGCAATGTTCAATAGCCCATGCAGATGCCTGACAGGGCATGTTGTCTCTTAATTAGGAATTTGAATGCCTAATGCTTGTATATTAACTGAAATAATTGGATAGATGTTTTACATTTTCTTCACTTTTACTGACAACCAAGCAAGGGACCACAGGAATCAACATATCTTCCTAAAACAGCTCATTTCATTTGCACTTTCTACGTGATCTAATCTGCGGTTTAAGTGGGATTTTTAAGAGAATGGATGCTGGCTACTGTGTAAATCTATTGTAAGATGTTCCTCAGTGAGTCCTGCAGTTCTAAACTGGTATCCTGTTGCTTCCCATGCCATGATAACCTACACAGTGTAATTGCTTGGCTGTATCTTTGTTCCTCAGAAGTCAAGTAAAATTACAATAGCTGTTATCATTCTTTTATTTATTTTTTTTTCCAAGTGCTGATAATGGGATGTGTATCATTTCAAGCAGAATTCTGATGTCACATATTGCTGCTACTGATGTGAAAATCTGCTGTGTTTTCCATAGATGATGCTTTTGTGGGGCTGGGCTTGTTGGCCTGCTGCTCTGGCTGCAAAGGACAGGCTTTGCTTGGACATCCCAACCCTTGCTCTCCCTTTGGCTGAACACAGACCCTTAATGGGTCTGGCCAAGCTCTGTGGATGCAGACAGGACTCAAATTATTGGATCCTGTGGTACCTTCCATTAGCCCATTTCCACAGCTGAGACACCATTCATCTCCTATCCACCTAAAAAAACCTGTCAAAAACTCCCCCGAGCTCCATGGCAGCAGAACTGGGTCCAAAATGAGCAACTCCTGCAATCCATGCCTGCTGTGTGTGTGAGGAGCACTGTGTTTGCCAGTGTATACATTGTTTATATTTAGGGTTTCTGATAAATGTGTTTATTCACAACTATTAGTATAAAAGCTCCTTTAAAAGCAACAAATTGCTCTCTATTAGTAATGTGCATAATGACCTATTTCCATAAACATTTTTAGTAAGAGAAATTTTAATGTGCAAAACCCTGCAGACATTTTATGGAAATTTGACTGTATTCTGCAGAAGTGCATCACAGTCATATTTTGTTCTTTAATATTTTGTTTTGAGAGGTGAATTACTTTCATTCTGATATATAGCACAAAAGAAACAACCTGGCACAGGAAAAAGGAAAATGAGTCTTAATGTGTTTCCTTCTTGCTAATGTATATTTGCTTGATTGATGTAAGAATGTTTTTTACAAAATATGTACAGCCCTTGTTGGTTGAGAGTTTTAGTTGTTTTTTGTGGGGGTTTTTTATTGTGGTTTTTTTTTCCTTTCTTATTTAAAAAAGGATAATGGAGTCTTAGAAAAGCTCTTTAAGTCCACTCATAAGGAAAAATAAAAATAAAGGAATATCTTTTATGGTCAAAAGGATAAATACTTTGTTGTACTGCATCTGATTTCTATACTTTAACAGAGGTCAGGTGTGAAGAACTGTATTCATAAAATATTTTGATGCAGTTTTAATAATGGAGTCTAAAAAACTAGCCTGAGAGGGTTAAGCATGTACCATCTTTATTTTTGTTGTTGCTGTTTGGAAAGCATGCAGACAAATCTTCCGTATTTTGTGGAGTCTTAACAGCATTTCTGTATGTTATATACTAAATGAAACCTGAGCATCAGCAGGGTTGTTCATATTAATTTACTGTAACTTTTGAACAAATAATGTTTTTTTCTTCCATGCAGAGCTTCAAGCTCCTGAACTACCAGCAGTTCCAACAAAAGTCTGTAAAAATAACCTAACTCATGTCAGGTGAAAGCTGTCTCATTTGTAGTGCCACCAAATCACATTATCATAAAGAAAGCAAGGTTTTATTTTAAATCCAGCTAACCACATAGCCATGCAGAAGAGGTAGAAAAAAAAAATAATTTAAAAATCCATGGATCTAATAGTAAAGAAGCTGTGCAGTATTTTAGCTCTGCTTTGAAGGCTCTGTGGGCATTTTCTAAAGCCATTTTTTAAGAAAACCTTGCTCCATGTTGAGGCACAGGCAGAGCTCAGCTTTGAGTCCAGTTTTGCCTTTGACACTGTGATAATCTGGACAAACCCATCAAATGAGATTTTTAAGCTGGAAGATATCAACCTCTAGCATGGTTATCCCTACTGCACGTGGAGGCCTTGGTTAGCTGATAAAGTTCTCTGCAGATGAACAGAAAAACAAAAAGGGCATGGTGAAAGGTGTTAAGGGTGTGAAAAAGACTAGGACGTGAAAGCCTTTCGAAATCTCTATGAGAAAAGCAGGTCCCTGTATTTCTGATTTTGTCTTACAAATGTTGACACACTTTTCAACATCCATATGTTCTGTATGAAAAATGAAGGGTATTTCTTATCTGGAAAGAAAGTGTAAGTTGCTGAGAAGTACACGAAGTAGAAAGATAGCCTTGGATTATCATATTGCTTAAGCAGCTTCACTCTGAACATGTGTCATTGGCTGCTGTGGAAGAAAAGTGGTTAGAAATGTGATTAAGAGCTTGACTATCCTGGTGAGCATTGGGGAGAGGGTGGCCAGCAGGTCAAGGAAAGTGATCCTCGCCTCTCCACTCAGCTCTGTTTAGGCCACATGTGAAGTGCTGTGTTCTATTCTTGTCTCTACAGCTTAAAAAAACCAAAGGAGCTACTGGAGAGGGTCCAGAAGAGGGCACAAAAGATGATGTGGTGTCTGGAGCATCTCTCCTGCGAGGTGAGACCCCAGGAGCTGGGCCTGAGAACAGAAGATTGAGAGGGGATCTCCTTAATTAATGATATTTCAAAGGTGGTGCCAAGAAGGTGGTGCCAGGCTCTTTTCAGTGGTGCCCAGTGACATGACAAGGATCACTGGCCATAAGCTAAAAGACAGAACTCCCACCTCAAGATGAGGAAGAACTTTTTAGCACTGAGGGTGGCAGAGCCCTGGAACAGCTGCCCAGGGAGGGAATGGAGTCTCCCTCTCTGGAGACATCCCAAACCCACCTGGAGGTTCCTGTGCCACCTGCTCTGGGTGACACAGGAAGTTGGACTGGGTGATTTCTTCCAACCCTATCCTGTGAATATCCTACAGAATATGGATCTGGACCCTTCTGAGCAGGGGCAGCTGCAGCACACCAGTTTTCCAGCTGTAGTAAGGGGTTTTTTGGGGTTTTTTCCAAAGCACTGAGCTGCTCTTGGTGGCTCCCACACGTGCAGTGAGAGCTGAGCACGCAGCTGTACCACGGCACATGCTCAGCCCTTGTCTTCTCTCACTGAAGGAAAAGGCCAGCTGTAATTAATATCAGTGGGATCAGGATTGTGCTACATAAAGCTTCCAGAGGAACCATTCTTCCTTCTCCCAGTCATTTTATGTGATCTTTCCTGTCATTACCACCGCTGAATGTTCATGTAATAGACAGTTGTAAAATCTTATATGGGAATGAATGAAATTTTAAGTGTTGAATTAGTCAAATGAATTAATGGCCATGATTTAGTGTATTTTTGCTGTAGGAACTGTAAAGAATCAGTCAAGGTTTTCTCCTGTGAGGGTTGTATCGTATTGATTTCTTTTTCAAATGACCAAGCAATTAGCATAGCAGAAACCTAGGTGCTCAGCACCTTCTCCATTAAACAGAACAAATGTCAAGTCCTATTAATATAGTCAGCTGTTCCATAGTGGTTGATCAGATGCCATCTATCATTATACACTTATTATCTTGTTGAAATAGTGTTATGAGGTTTTGCTGACAACAACTTTGGATGATGCGCTCTTTTTCGTTTTAATCTTTCTTTTTGTTAAGGCACAAACAATTTCACTATGTCCAGGCTGTTAAACCATTCATTGTGATAGTCTAAATTTTCAGCATTTCATGTTGGTACAGTAAGTCTTTCCCCATCTTCTCTCCCAAGTGGGGGGAAAAAAAAGAAAAAAAAATCTGTATTTTTAATAATAATAAAAAGACATAATCTCTTAATGCCGAAATGTCCACTGCACCCGAACAGCAAATCCAGCTTAAGTGGAAATTTACACAAAGAATTATTTATAGGAATCAATCATAATTACATTTAATGCATGCTGCAGCTGTTTATAATTGTGTTTTTCCCAAGGTTATTCTCCTCCTACTGTCCACCCACACACACATGAAATTTGTTTCTGTGGAAATGCTTAGGAAGCATTATAATTTTCCTGTAACTTGTTACAATGGCAGCTGACTGTTGTGAGGCAGACTAGATCCTGATTAGTGAGTGCAATAGAAAAAGAAAGGGAAAAGGTTTTGTCGACCAGTAAAAGTCTTGAGAAGCTGGTTGGTAATAACTGCTAGGACAAAACATTTTCCATGTCATTCTGTTTGCTATTTATTATGACAAGCAAACCTGACTGCTAAATTTGAAAGTTCATTTTTTTGGTATGCATAAATTCAAGATAGTGTGGGCCAAGTGGAGGAGACACACATAAAATAATATAACAGGGTACTTCTCACACTCAATTAGAAATTTCTTTCACTTAAAATTCACTGCTATAGAATTGATTGTAAAATGTATTTCTTTTTTCAACTACTGAAAAAAAGTATGACTTCTTATGACTTTTCATAGCAAAGGAAAAATCAGACTTAATTTGGAGTATTTCTTAGCTCCAGCTATTTGATTAAAAAAAAAATGAAGACTTTATATGAGAGAAAATATATGGGATACACATTTTTCATTGTGTTGAAGGCCTGCATGTCAGACCAGAAATTCTAGAAGGGGGAAAGTTGGGTAGTCCCTTGATGTAAGTTATATGATTACCTATAGAGGACTCTGCGCTGCTTTTTCATGCATAATGTGAGGAAGGAAAAAATGCGAATTTAAAACAGTCATTAATTTTTCTGTCTATTGTTCTGGCACTTCTATCAGTATGGTTTAAGCTTTAAATTTCGTTGCATGTTGATAGATTTCCTATAATTGTGATTACTTCTAAGGTAATTGAGTGGAAAGGGGGATCTGTGTTATCCTGTTTTGATCCCTCTCAAGTGCACTCTGTGTCTGTGGTGCTCACACCAGGGTTAGAACATCTCAGGCAGCCCAACACTGCTGAGGGAAAGGTCTGTGAAGCTTCAAATGTAAAATCCTCTGGACTCCAGGGACAGTGGCATTCATGTTGTTGCCTGATGGGCTTTATTTTTGCCCATCTTTACAAAACATCCCTTTGACATGTAAATATTTGATTTTAAATGTTCACCTAGGCACCTGACTTCAGAAGTGATGTACCTGCCCATTAACATCTTTGAGTCATTTAAAGGAGAATTCCTATAATAGTTGCAGGGATCTTTTGATATTGGGCACTAAAACAAACATTTCTGAGGGTGGAAGTGGTACATAATTAGGTATGATTTTAGTTTCTCAATTCTATTTTAACTTCTGGGACGTGATTGAGGGAATCTGTAGTAAAAGGTCTGATATAGATATAGATAGAGACAGAGATAGAGACAGAGATAGAGACAGAGATAGAGACAGAGATAGAGACAGAGATAGAGACAGAGATAGAGATAGAGATAGAGATAGAGATGATAGAGATAGAGATATAGACAGATATAATATCAGATTATTAAATTTGTGATTAGCTGTGGAAAATCTTGAATGAAAGGTTTGGTAATTCAGCATGGACCCTTTCTCCAGGCACAATTAACTGAGGAGTGACTGAGATTTGCCCCTTAATTTTCAGGGAAACATCACCGGGGTGCAGAAGGAATCAGATGTGTTGGTGTTGCTTTGGTGAAGATGCTCAAAGGACTGAGGTCTCTGAAGATTCATCAATGAGAGAGGAATGGCAGGGGGAGGGAAATGAGGATCCCAAAACCCATCCTGCCCCTGAGATGGAGAAAGTTGAGCTTCTCTCAGTGCCAGAGCTGCCTCACTTTACACAGAGCTTTTTCAGACAACTCAGAATCCCCTCTCAGGTCACTTTGTGGGGAGCCTTGAAAATCCCTCCATTTCTGCAGTGTCCTGGGGCATAAAAACAGGTTCAAGCCCATTCCAAATCAATGCACTCACTTGCTATTTGTGCTTTTATTTCTCCCCACATACCTTGTAACATAGAATTTTAACTGTAGCTGAGATAAAGCATAAGTAAATAACCAATGGGGACCAATAATAATTGCAATAAGCCCATAACTTTGATGCTCCAGTATTTAACATTCTGGATCAAACTCTGCCCAGCCTTACACTCTGCAGAACCCCCCTGAGGGCAGTAGGATTTCATGGGGTATAAATCAGGGCAGAATGAGGTGATTTCAGAGTAGGTGAAATTGCTGATGTAACTTCCCCATCTTAAAGAGACTTCAGCCAAAAAAGACTTCAGACTTCCCTTTTGGCCACAGGGAAAAAGGTCACAGTAAGACATTTAAAAATGAATTAGAAAAACAGTTTATTGTTCTATGGATGCTGTTCTTTGTAATTATTAAACCGATTTGGCAAGAAAAAAGTTATAACAGTTGCCATATAAAACATATGTTGCAAAACAGGTGCTTGAATTTTTCTCGTTGGTGATACTCCATCTGAATGAAAAAAAAACCAAACCCAGTCTGTCCAGTGTGTCTTAAGATAGCTGCTGTATGAAACATTATTTCTAGCATCTAAGACTGACCAG
Source organism: Hylia prasina (assembly GCA_013397195.1). Classification (NCBI taxonomy): domain Eukaryota; kingdom Metazoa; phylum Chordata; class Aves; order Passeriformes; family Sylviidae; genus Hylia; species Hylia prasina. Next base: position 9,392 of record VYXD01015756.1, on the reverse strand, counting down.
TTTCAGGGCTTTGTAGCAATTTTGCACTAACTCCAGAAAAATTAACCATATTTTTACTTTAACAGGCAAGAAACCCCAAAAATCTACAGGAGAAGTGAACTTCAGAGTTCGAAATGGAGGCGTAGCTCCCTGGAATAAGTCTCTTCTGCAGAGAAGTAAATTGAAATACCATTTATTCCAAGAGAATTTTCCAGATTAAGTATGGATTAAACCACCCCCCCAAACAAACATCTTTGTTTTTCAGATGAGGTTCTCCTTAAAAGAAAACCACCACCAATAAAAATAATAATAATAATTAAAAAAAAATCAATAGAAAAATAAGTTTTGTAGAAAATATTTAATTGAAAACTAAAAAAAACCTAAAAGACTTCTTTGGCCCCTAACAGAATTGGAGCAATGCAGAAACTTGCAGCCAAAAGATGCCATTGCCATAAGACATACAGTGGAAGTAATTAATTATATTTTCTATGGCTTATTAGTACGAAATTGCATGTTTCAAACAAACTCATGGCCTGTAATTTGTCTTGTGTGTGACACTCCACAACTGCTCTTATTCAGTTTTCTCAGTATTAGCACTCAACTTCTCTATTTTCTCCTCAGGTAGGTTTTCCTGCACACTGGAGCAGAATTGGACCTGTGAGCTGAGCCATGGACCTCTTCCATCACCAAAGCTGAAGTGCCTTTGGTGGCTTGGGGAGAACTCCAGAGGAGGTGGGGGTTGTGCACCCCAAATCCCCAGTTCCTCACACTCCCCATCACCACTCACATTTCTGCAGGAGAGGTTTAACACCAACACAAACAAGGAGACCTCTGAAGCAGTTTTTATATTAATTTTTAAAGTGACACAGTGTACAGGGTACTGAAATCAAATAATGCTTATGAGCCAGGTACTAAGCACAGCAGTTATGGTGAGTAAGAAGGTGCCACAGAGGCTTAAAATGGTTAGTACAGCAAATAAACCTCTCCAAAAGAAAGCTCTGAATGTCAGAAGAATTGATTTTCAATGTAACTATCCATATGCTGAGAATCCCCAAAGGAGCATTTTCAGCTGGGGTTGAAAAGTGACTATTTTAGTGCAACGATGTATTCCCAAGCATTAAAAGGAAAAGTCCTTTATTCATGTAAAGTGGTACAAAATCTCTGAAAGTCAGGCTCCAGACACTGATTTTAGGACTGGATGCCAGATAAGCTACAAGCCAGTGACAAACAACTATATTTAAATGATCTCTTGGTCATGTTTAAAGTTCATTACTGTGTCTGGTGCCCACAGACACACAGCTGAGCAGCACAGTGAGCGTGCAAACCTAAAAGTTGCCACTTTTGCTCTGCCTTGAGCTACAGTCTTCAAACTGTAGGTTTAATTTGTCTTTTGTTTTATGGAAACCTTGCTTATGAGTGGCTGCTTAGCTCATTTTCAGGGAAATTAGAGGAAATTAATAGAGACAGTGTTTCCTATGAGTGTATTAACTAACACATGGGGCTTTTCACACTGCCCTTTAGTTTTCAGGCCAGCATGGTGGGAGCAACACAAGGCCAAAACCTTGCAGCTTCATGTTTTTTCATAGTTCCTCTTCACCTTTACCAAAATCTGCCCTGCCTGGCTGTTGTCTCTTCCCAAGCTGAGAGCAGTGCTTGTCTTGCAGGAAAGTATTTCTCTCCAGGGACATTTTCCCCATTATAGATGTTTTTAGACCCCGGCCCCAAATCAGACCTAGTCTCTGATTTAAATGCCTATTTCTGCCAGGTGCACAAAGCCACAATAGGTAACAATTTAAAAAATGGTATCTCAAGATTTGAAAAGATACAGCCACTATTGCAACTATTTAGCACAGACAGGCAAGGCAGCCATAGATTAATTAGCTCATGTGCCATTAGCTGTTCCACACAGAGTAATCAACATGAGGTAAATTACACAGGCTCTTAAGCAGCTTTTACAACCCACACTGAAATTCCTGCTGTTGAGTATGGTATGAAAAGCAGGTAGAAATTGCCATGCCTCAGTAAAAGTTTGGAAGAACAAGAACTGACATATGGAAAGTGTTGGCTGCGGCCTTTCCTTTAGTTTCCCTGAAGAAATTTGCTTTCACAAGTTAGCCTCTGGGGAAAAAAAGGAAAAAATTAAAAATTAGCTTGTGCCATGTATATATGTTTCTCCTTGAAAAAAATGTAAACAATACACCAATGTTGAGTATATATTCAAAGGTTAAGAATGAAACATTCCTTGTGGACAAAAACAAAGAAATCAAGCTGCAAATGGGATTTTTCTTCAGATGTGTAAACTGTGTCAGAGGTGTAGCTAAGCTCTTCATGCAGCTAAAATCTTCAACTAGTCCTAAAGGCTCTGAGGTCTTAACATCAAAAAACTGGCTTATATCAATACAACAGATTCTGCCGCCATCAACTTCAAATTAAGGATCTAGCCTCCAAAATACATCCACCATTTTACATTGTCTGTGCATTAAAGGGAAAGTCAGTTGCCTTGAATACATAAAAATTTGACATGTTGAGCTAGGAGCTCCTTATTGTAATGAATTAAAAATTTCAGGACAAGATTGTGATTAATTCTACTTTTCTTGCGGGTGCCTTCCTTGGCAATACTCTGGTTTCCTGGGCCTTTTCCTTCAGACCAACCACTTCTGCCTTTGAAGAATATGGTGGAGAAGAAGGGGCCAGGTTTTACACAAATTTTTGGGAGTCAGAGCATCCATTCCAGCCATGGAATATGTAGATCCATGTCTCCTCCTCTGCTGAAGATTTCAAATATACATCTATGTCTGGATGACTTATTTAACCACTGGAATACAGGCAGGCTGAGGGAGAAAGGAGATGAAGATAGAACGAAAATATTGGATTCTGATTCCCAAGTCCTAAGCTCTGCCTGTGTTATTTTGGCTTCTAGACACAGACATTAATGACCAGATTTGTGGGGTGTGCTGGGGTGGATATAAAACCACTCACACACCTGCCTGCCAGCTGTGAATCTGGTTCACAAACTTACAGCAGTTTTCAGCTCTGAAAGCAGGATAAATCCTTGTCCTTCTATCAAAACTTCTGTAAGCAAGGCCAGGAGAACTTGATCCAGAACTGCTTTTTCAAGTGCTCAGCTCAGGGAAAAACACATCACGTGCCTGCTGTCTTGGTACATACCAAATCTCTGCAGGAATTCTGGCACGTTGTTGGTCAGCAGCCAAGGCTGTGCCCATTTTTAAAAATTATTGGTGCCTCTGTGTAGCACAGGCTGCTTTCTCCTCAGGCATGCTCATGCACAAGCACACATGGGCTCTAAAGCTTGGGCTGGTGACTGTCTGAGTTTCTGAGTTTATTTTTCCTGAGCAGTGAAAGCTATTCCAGAAAGTCTCTCACTCCCAGCAAATCGAAGACCAAGGCAGGAAGCCATGAGAATTAGCTGGAGGTGCTTAGGGTTTAGAAACTGCTGAAGGGACAAAAGACCAAGGTGTTGGCTGCAGGTTAGTTCTTATGATCAACTATTCTTTTTATCTTCTCATAAGACCACCTCACTCTTTTGTTGGCAAGGGGGAGGGGGAATGGGGCAGGGGGGGGCAAAAGAAGAG
>VYXD01015755.1:188705-222981 GCA_013397195.1 Hylia prasina | reverse complement strand
ACAAAGCGGCTGGTTAGAAAGGAGTGTTTGGGGTGGAAACAGTGATACATGTTACATGAAACCCTTTATATGTGGAAGTAAAAAGTAATCATCAATCCAGTGATTGAAGATTATATATAAGTTTGCATAGTGTTTTATGAGGGGGTTTTTAGAAATTTGTGTTCAGCAAATACGGTGAATTCAGAGACAAATTTCGTTTATAAAGAGAATTTGGGTTTTCTTCCTAAAGTTGTTTGCTTTTTCATAAATTTTTCACTAATTCATTTAACTGTGTGTAGTTCTGTGCACAATCTTGGTGAACAAACAAATGAATAATTTTCAGAGACTCAGTTCAAGATCAGAAATTATTTGAAGACCCTCCAACCTTTTTCAGTCCCATGGAATCCCGTCATATCCACTCCATCAGATCTTAGGGGGATGGTAATCTTTGACCCTCTCCCTGTGTTTGTAGGTGACCTTGAATTAGGTCTCATTAGGGAACTGGTGCCATATTCTATGCTGTAATAATATTTTCATTTACGAGGATGCAAGTCAGTCTGTTGGTATCATGAGGAGGAGAGATTGAGTGGTCAACTTTGTTGCATGCAGATGGTTGAGTCTCAGCATTACAAGTGAAATGAGACTGGAGCTGTTTGGAGAAAACTTTTTTCCCATCCTTTTCAGCAGTGCCCAATCTTTCTTACCATTTTTTTCCTTTAGCAAAAACCCTGTAATTGAAAGAAATAGTCCTTCAGTGTGGCAGTGACAAGCTGTTGTTTACATTCTGCTTATCAGTGAAGTTATGGACATTTCTTGGTTGGTTGTGGGTTTGGTTCAAGCAATAGTTTAACCTCTAGTTGCTGTTTCATTTTATTCTTTGATTATTTGTTAGCGGTCAAAAACATGAGCACAATATTATTTTCCAAGCATATGTGCAATTATGTATGATTATAAACATGAATCCTAATTTGTACCTTATATACACTGTCACATGCATGTTTTCATTCTTATCCCAGGTAAAACATTGATTTCAATCTTGCAGCCAGGAATGAGTGCAAAACAAAATTATGAAAATTATTACTTCAATTTCTTTTTTTGTGTGTGTGTGGTGGAGAACAGTTTCTTTTCAAGAACGACCAGTTATTCATCATTTAAAAAATCAAAAAAGAAATAATTCACTTCCCCCAAATTCAGCAGTTTTACTAAGCCTGTCAGCTGTTTTCAAGATACTGGACAGATACTCAGCTGTTTGTTCTGTGTGCATATTACTTCCAAATCCTTGGAAATTTAACCTCGTCAATCAATACATTTGAGTGACTGAAGGAGAGGGTGTAGGTGGACACCATGGTGGGGGATAGCAAGCATAACCTTCATCTATGCCAGTATTATGAGCAACAGGAACTGTGAGCTTGAGGGATAATCTTTGTTTTGTTCTTCACAACATAACTATTGTAGATATAACTCTATTTATCTGTTGTACAGACTTGGTTAAAAGATTTATTTTTAATGTTTGAAATAATGCACTTGTTTACTATTACTGTATGTGGGATAAATATATTTTCTTTTCAGGTTATGTAAAAATATGAAGTAATTTAAACATTAAATAAATGTGCTGTGGATGTTTATTTTTGTAATGGGAGCAGCATCATTTAAGTAAAAACTCTCTATTGCTTGTCTCTAGCTGCACTGCAGTTCACTGTATCACAGACTAAGGCAGATGCAATGCAGGAAGATTGCTCTGCAGTAAATGGCACTGTCCCTGCTCTGATGAAATTACAGCTCCAGTAGCCAAAGCCAGCCTGGAGCTGCCAGGAACTGCAGCAGAGCTCTGCAGGAAAGCAGGGGAACTGACTGGGCTTTTCTCTGGTCTGGCAACATCAAGAAACCAAGCCCATCTTTAAGACTTGCTTGAGTTACAGAATTTAGATTCTACTTGAGCTACTTAAATCCCACTCTCAGGAGAATGAGTTCTTTAAGTAAAGTAAGTACCAGTCTCGTTGATCTTGTGAACAATGATAAAACACAAAGAAATGGCCTAAAGTTGTGTCAGGGGGTTCAGATTGGATATCAGGAAAAGGTNCTTCTGCAAAATAATCAGGCAACAACTTCACCATTTTGTGTTTTCCATTTTATTAGATTATACATTTCATGTATGTACAAAGAGATGTGTAGGGCTGTTTGGTTTCAACTTAATACAATATCAATTCATATTGCCATCATATAATGTTAAAACAGGCTGTGAATTTACTGTCTTAATTATTACTAATTCTTTACCCATTAAGTGTCTTTAACCAGCTTTATAAATCTATGCTTTCAAAGTAATTGTTTTAATAAGTAAAAATAAATAATTTGTTATTAAACTTACCTCAGATAAATGAAGATTTCAATCATAAAATAGTTCAGGTATTCTTAATACCCAAGTGACTTACATAATTAGATTCTTTCCAAAATAGGTGGAGCCTCCACTGCTACAAACTGATTCTTTATTCATATATGTAACAGTTTATTTCCTTAAATATATTGGCACTGTTACATTAATACAAATAAGGTGGGAGCAGCTCTACTGGTAGATCCATTGATTGTCATGTCACCCTGGAGTCATCAGAAATTACTATGATCCACATCCAGAACTATTTACAAAGTTTAATCTTACATTGCATTAAAAATCATTATTTAAAATCCATTCCATTCATTTTGGTTTCAAAACACTGACAGGTGATACATTTGAAAATAGTAGTATAAACTAATAGAAGCCAAATGCTGATTGTACTTGAATTTTTTTACAGCTTGGGTAAGAGATGAAAATGTTTAATTTACTATAAACCTCAGTGTGCACTTTTGTGATTTGCTTTTCACTGACAACCATCCAAGCTGCTGGCTGGAAGGAAGGGGGGTGTGTCTCTGAGGAGGCTGATTGAGTGCTGAAGTCTCTTCCCTGGTATCTTTTGGATGAGGTAGGAAGGCATGATGGATGCCACTTGGAAAGTGAGTAGGAATGGCTCTTTATTCCACCTGTTTCAGGAACTGCCTTTAATTTCTCAACTTGAATGCCTGTAGCTTGAGCTACCTCTCCTGGTCTAACAACCACCAGCAGGATGCTGTGGGCTGTGCTGAGCATGCAGAGCAGCTTTGTAAACTGATACTCAAGGATGGACGATATACAGGTAAGTTCCACGTACTGAGCACTGCTTATGTACTTTGCTGCCACAGTTACCATAGCTGGTGCTCAAAATTAGTCTAAAAAGCAGCTCAGGACTTGTTCTATCTGCTGAGATCCTGCATTCAGGTCTGAGCCTACAAACACGTCACTGATGCTTAAAATTAATGTAAATTAAGGTTCTGTGTTTTGACAGAACTGGGTCATAACGGTAAAAAGTGAATAACAAAGACAAACCAAAAACCACAAAAACAAAAGCAACTATTTTGGTCTTTTTACAAAATGATCTCATTTTACAGATTCCTTTCTATCCTCAGCCTTAAAATCCAAAATTACTCAAATTTCTCTTAGCAGAGACTTCAGGAACCTCAGCTAAGGAAATGTAGCCAGCACTTAGCAATTTTAAAGCAGACGCAGTTTTCTGCTTACAATGCAATGTCCTGATGAACATACAGCTTCTGAAAGAGAAAATATTACAGAAAAAAAGACAAAGCGTAAGTGTCAGCTTAAAACAATACCATGCTTTGAGGTAAAACCCCAAGAACTCTTGGTGTCAGCTATTACAGCTGCAGACCCTGAAGTCCTGTGAAATGTCCTTAAATCTGAAGATTTAAAGAAGCATCAGAAATTCATTTAACATCTGGTGAAAAGTGTCAGTAGATGAATTATAGTTGTCTATTGAAAAACATGGAAACCCCAGTTCAGATCCTTTTAGCAAAGTCCGTAACTAAGCTTTCAGCTGCATGGACAAATGCCTCTCAAAGAACACACCTCCCAGTAAAGTATGCCTTTAGTTAAGTCCTTTTTAAGATGTGAAAATATAATCCCTGGTTTACTGGATACTTAATTCTCTCACAACAGTTTGCATTCCAAAAAGAAAAAAATAGTGGAGGATATAAAAAATAAACAGCATTGGGGCTGTTTATTGAGAATATTACAAAAAAAAATTAAGGAGTGTTTTTAAAGAGTTAGTCCATGTATACTGTACCAAGTCAAACCCTTGCTTATTTGAAGACATTATTTTTTTGCCTACAATAGTTTGTAACACTTTCTTCTAACATAACCAGGTGAATGAATGGACAGATTTTAAATGCTTTATTGCTTACAAGTTTTGAAATAGCATAAATATCTGGTAAAAGAACAGAAATCCCATTTTTATCATGAGTAGTTTTAGTTATTTTCTCTGGGGCATTACTTTATTTTTCAAAAATAACTTTGCTCATTATATTTGGTAATCTCTAAAAAATTAATACCTAATGTATGTGCAATACTATTTCTGAGCCTCGTCATGTTGCACAAGTTTTCATGCTTGTACACTACTGCTTTTCCTGTGCAAATGTTAGGCAATTATATCATCCCATTAACAATCTGAAATCCTTTGAATCTCTGAAGTTTTGATTTCCCTGTTAAAACTTTCAGGAGAGATCACAAGACAGAATAAAGCTTGATATTTATTAATACATATATATATATACACATATATATACACATATATATATGTATATATAGACATTAAAGATTACTTTCTGAATGTAACAAATATAAAAAGTTATCAGCGTTTACAAATTGTCAAAAATGTCCAAAGTACAAAAGGATACAGTACATCAGTTATATGGAAATGATTGTACTCCTGGCACTGAAAGCATCATAATACTGTGGGCATGCACAATATACACCAGAAAAACTCATGCATCAGCCAGAACAAATAAGGAAGTGAGACAGTTTGCTGCCTTCTTTGATTACAAATTCATTGCTTCTGTTAGTTTTCTTTCCTCAGGAATACCATTTACCTGCAAATAGATGAGAATTTATATAGTCCATCAGTGGCACATGATGCTTCAACAGGACTGAACTGTCAAGTACGACACAGCACATAAATAGTATTTATTATTCCTTTATCAACAATCACATTGGAGAAACGCTACAAGTACAACCTGGATCAAAAGACGACACAGACATGACAAAGCATTCTTCTGGGAAGGGAGAGGGCTGGGAAAAGATTGTTTAACTGGGAATTTGTCTTTCTATTTGCGATCTAACAGACTTCATAGAGAGACTGAGGCACAAAAAAGAGAAGGTGGTACGTGCAATATTTAGTCTTTTACATTATAGAAATACCATATAAGCTTTTTCATCTAAGCACCTTAAACAGGCCTTGTGAATTCTGCCTATTGACAGAGACAATTATAAAACCTAATGTATCTGTTCATATTGGAGACCAGTAGCAATTTTCATCAGTGTAATAAACATTAGATGTGAGTGGTCATCTCTCACACAATTCTTTCCTAATTAACTTTTAACTTTGTGAAATAGTCAAGCATTATGTCAGCTATTAAGTCTGCCTTTTTATATAAGGTTAAAATAAAACTATTCCTTTCTGGGGATTCAGATAGTTCCTGAAGTGGACAACAGTTATTATCCATGGTCTGCTCTTCAAATTACTAAATATGGTCTTACTGAAGATTTAAAATAGAAATTTCTTATTCACAGCTGTGACTGACAGTATGTTAAATTCCCTGAGTACGTTACTGTGAGTTTTCTACATGAAAGGAAGAAAATTTAACAATGTCTCATTCTATAGGTTTTTTGGCCTTAGTCTTCTATTTCTGTAAATTTCTTACTAGAACGTATCAATAAAATCGATTACTACGTTTGTAGTCATGCTGTTAAAAACCTATCAGTAGTGCCTGAATTTTGTTTTAAATCACAACTTTATAAAAATCTAACACTCTGGCAGGAGGAGTTATGGATATCCTTTCAGAAAAGCTGCAAAAGGCACATGCCATCATGTCATGAATGTGCTTGCAGGGTTACCTGCACACCTGAGCTACAAAGCAAGGTGTCATCATAAACCAAGGGAAGAAGAGGAAACACCCTCTGTCACAAATGCATTCCACCACCCACCCCCCTGGATTTCTGAGAGCTTGTCACAGGCAGCATCTGTGATGAATATGAAGGAACAGTTGTATTCTACAAAAATAATGTACTGCAGAAAATACAGACACAGGAGAATTTTTAAGATCTAATTTTAGGGCAGTTTGTCAGTGCGACTCAAAAGCGACAGGCCCAGCTTGTATTTCATACCTTTGCAAAAATGCCTCACTGCTGTCACTGTACAGTATTACCAGGTGATTTTGCATCTTATTTGCTGCAAGACAGCCTGGAATTCTTGAAATGAAACAGTCATAGCAGAAGGGCAGCACTGTGTGACACTTCCATTCTGCCTTCTGAACAGCGTGAGTGAGAAGAGCTGTGCTAAATATCAACCCCAACCAGTGTGCTAAATGTCAACCCAAACCAGTGCTGGAGGCTCTGGATCAAGGCTTTGACTGCCAGGGTCATCCATCATTTCCAGCATATGTACAATGAAGAACACAAATGGCAAAGCTACCAGACCTGCTGTCAGACTTTTTATATCTGTGTTTTTAATTTCCATATAACAAAACCCACCCACATGGAGAGAAACATCTGTTATATACTTGCCTCAAATCTTTGAAATGTTGTCATACGAAATTCTCCTTTAATCCCCGAAAGCAGTAATGAAGAAGAAGGATTTTCAGTGAAAAGGAAGAGTTGCTTATGTAACTCCTGAGTTAAAACAAGTCTGCTTGGAGCTGTAGTTCCCATATTATGTTCAAAAAGTATGTATCTCTCTAGAGTTTTGACTGAATACCTCTTTGAATATTTAAAAATTACACTTGGTCTTTACTTTTTCCCAGTGTGGTTCTTACCCCCTCAATCATGGCTATGGCTGCAGGTTTTTCTCAAACCTGAGATGCTAAGTAGAGAGGACAGTCAGCCTTAGTCCACAGTCTGATGGGTCATTCCTGACCTCAGTCAGTACAGGAGCATTTGTGAGAATGATATAAAAATGATGACTACAACACGGGAAACCTGAAGCATGGATGTGCCTCATCAGATTCCCTCGTATCAACTCTTTATGTCTAGTAACTGCAATGAAGAGCTCCTTCTTCAAAGCTTAATTAATATTGTTGGAAATTATAAATATAGATTTCCTATCAAGTGTCAGAATCGGAACCATGTAACTGCATTTCTGAATCTGGCTGTAGCTTCATGTAACAGAAGGTTATTTATATGAGGTTTCTAAGTCAGCTGAACCAAATTCCAGCTTCTCACGCAGAGTCCTAACATAGCATTTCTTCTTTGTTTATTCAATCCCATGCCAAATTTTTCACTGATGTATCAAAAAAAATTCTAGAATGACAATTCTGTAATACTTTACTCTATTTGAAAATTATTTCCACTGTCCACAGACTATACATTTTGACTAGTTTTCTCCACTGGTCACTTAATAATTACAGTATTTTCTGAGTACTGACCTGCACTCTGCTGCTGTGGAATCTGAGTCTGATGTGGCAGGTTCCTATAAAAAACCATTTAATATCTTTAATGCTTCCATACAAAGTCTGAAGTGTATTATGATGAAAGCTCAGTATTTATACTTCATTTCTTTTGCTCATGAAGCAATAGTCTTTTTTTCACTATGCAAATACAGATGTCCAAAAGTTAGCCAAGACCATGAAATAAAGACAATTAGTGTTAAAGTAGTTCTTATTATTTCACTTGTCAGCCACATTCAAAGGCTCAGACTTGGTGAAATGCCAGAGGCAACAAGAGTCACCATGGGTTTCTGAGGTTCAGCAAAGTTTGGTTTCTGTAGGTGAATTCCATATTTCATGAATACAGTGAAGGTGACAGCATTTGCAATGTAGTTGTTGGTTGTGGAATGAATGAATGGTCAGCCACTTCTACGTTTCAGACCAGTTCACTTATCAAGGCAAAGTTGCATTTTTGTGCCCTGCTTATGTGTCTGTTTTAACAGCTACCAGAGAGAGGTGTTTTTACAGAAAGGACTTAAGGGTTACAATGTAGGTGAAGCAGATAAATACCCTATGTACAACTCAAGAAAGCCTTTGGTACAGGATTTGGCACCCCAGTCATAAAAAACGCTATTCTGAATAAAGAAGCTGTAACAGATGGGGCAGAGCACTTTGCAGCACTTGTACGAGGAATAATTTATACAGTTATCCTTTCTGAAGAATTTAGCTTCTGGACAGAGAGAAGAAAACAATCCTGCAGCATGGATCTGCATTGTGAAGGGAATTTAGAACAAGCATGTGTAAATTAGGGCTGAGTTAGAGTTGGCACAGGACCAGTACCACGGGGGCCATGCAGGCCTGCCAGTAGAGGAGGTACCAGCTGGAGCTGGTGTTACAGCACAGCAGTGCAAAATGCCAGTCACTTCTGAGACCACTGCCTCAGATCTGCTCAGCCCCAGGCACCTCAACCAAACCTTTCCAGAAGTGCCTCTTTGCCACAGCTCTATGGACTTGTCTGAATTAGAACACGTGCAAAGCATTGGGTCTGCCTCACTAGTTTCACTAAGTTACTGATAAATGAACTCTAAGGAACAGGAATTAATTATTTTTCTGGTTTTTGTCTTGGAAATAGAGTGGCAACAATGGAAATGGGAGAGAGCTATGCATGTTCTTCTTGGCAAGTCTGAACTTATTATCTGTGTAATGGAGTATGTTCTTCTGTTCAATGTCAACATTTCAAACACAAACCATGTGTGACAGGTACATGACTAACCACTTACAAAGTCTGGATTTTCTGGTATAAACTTACCACCAATCTGCTGGTAGTTTTATACCAGAACTCCCAAAGATACACATCGAGAGACAGTGTGTCAAAAATAGAACAGTTCAAATTGATTCCTCTGTCAAAAGTAGTTTTTCTCCAAAACATGCAGAAATCTAACTGTTCCATGCCAAGCCTCTTGCAAGCCTGCAGACTGAAGGCCAGTCATTTAATCTTGTAAGAGAAGGCCTTTCGTCCTGCTGGAAATGAAACATCAGAGCGATCTGGAGTCATTACTGAATCCTCCCACAATGAACACATTTCAGAGGACAAGCACTGGACTCTGCTGTTAGGTCATGCAGCAGGGTGAGCATTGAGAAGCAGAACTGAGTGTGAACACTTACTGCTGTGTCTGCATCAGAGGCATGCTGGTGTTGTCGTAGCTGTCGGTGTGCAGGGGCGGGACGATCTCGCCCGTCACCGGGTGGAACACGGGCAGCGTGGAAAGCGGCCACGCGATCTCCCTGTTCTTGGACATGTCACGGAGCTCTTTGGTTGATTTCTGTATAGCACTGTGGTGCACCAACTGGATGCTGCATCAGAAGGAAATAAAACAGTCAATATGTACTTTAAATGCTCTAGCAAAACAGAGAGAATTTTGCAATTATTATTATAGTACAAGGACTTTGATGCATGCTACAGACTATAGTGCAACAGTTACAACCTTCACATAGTCAAATTAATAAATATTTATTTATTTTTTAAGGCAGTAATTATTCCATTAGGTTTTTCTGTCTGAATAAATATTTTTCATAGGATTCAAGACTGTGCAGTTTGTGGCTGATGTTCCATTTATTTGCTGCAGTTAAAGTTTTGGTTAACTCCTGATGCTTGTGGTAGATTCACAAAAGCTTGTAAATTAATTTTAGAACACTCCATATTATAGGCACTGGATATCTTCCATGATTTTTTTTCTCCTGTTCACTGCCTTTAAGAGACAGGTTGGAAAGTCCAATAACCAGGAGTATTAATTGCATATTAACATATTTATTCTAACACCACTATTTTATTTTGAATTGACAGTCTTTAATTTCAAACCCTTTTTATTCTGGTCTTCTATCCTTGCCAAGACTCTGATTTAAAAGCAGCTTTCACATTTATGAATTAAACCATGAATTAGAGAGAATGAAAGAAGATAATGACACATATGTATGAAGCATGACAAGCTACTGAGAATGAAAATTAAATGGTAAAAGAAAAATAACAGGAAAGAAGACACTTACTCTGGTGTTTGCATGTTTCTCTTTTCCCTAAAAACAAAACAAAATTTATGAATTAAATAATAGCATTGATAGTTGGAACATTAATCTATCTGATGATGAAAACAGTACATGATGTAGAAATGCTGACAAGGTTATTGCTAAATGCAACTTGGCAGCATTTGCAACGGGGTTTATGATGAGGCCTTGATGAACACACAAAGAGAGATGTGACAGTGGTGACACACAGACACACACACAGGGAAATGAAAAATGCAGGTTAAAGAACAAGCTTCTGGCTAAAATAAATTCAGTGACAAAATGAAACTGTAGTTTGTGTAAGAAACGGCAGAGATCACGTTACTTGCTGCTTTCCTTTTATGTGTTTTTCTTTGATAATATGTCTAAATTCAGTTAATCTCCTCAACTAAGTTTATGTTATGAAAGTTAGCCTTTTATAAATTACTTAATCTTCTCCTGAACCAGTGATCCTTTATTAGTATTTTATTTGCTGGGGGCATTTTGGAGAGCTGTGCACAGGTGGAGATTTTGGGGAGTTTTGTGTATACGTTGAGTATTTTAATGCTTTCTACAACAACTAAAGGCCCTACATTCATTTGCTTGAAAATTAGTGCATGTGCTTAAGTGTAAAATAGTTCAGTATTACAAGCAGATACCTTTTGGCCTGTTTTAAATGTTTATAATGAACTGAATGAAGATATTGTAACAAATAACCCTCTATGCATTATAATCTTAGAAAAATCAAGAGTTACTTATTAGCACGTTGAAGTACTCACACTCCTTCCCGTCGGCAGCACATGATATAGGCAAGTATTAGAAAAAGCACCAGTGCTATTGCCGAGGGCACTGCCAGTGTAATGAGGAAATCCGAGTAATAGTCTCTGCTTTTCAGTGTATCAGAAGGTGGCTTGTATTCCCCACCATCAGGTAATATTCCCTCTCCACGAATCACTTCCTGAAAGGTGGAAACTTGTTTTGTATTGTCAACCTGATACCCAGGAAAAGAAAAGAAGAAAAAAAAAAAAAAGACAATTAAATAACAAAGTAACAGAATGTAAAAACAGGTGGGTATTTAACTAACCATAACTTATAAAAAGATCCATATTACACATTTTACAAATTCTATACAATTTAATCCAACCACTTTTTATAAATAATAGAAGATTACGTTTCATGAAGCTTCTCATTAGTGTGATAAATAATATTCTTTTGTGCCTACCAGAGATACCATGCCTTTTACAGATTTAGGCATATCTCAAACAGTATTTGAGTACAAATTCAGTAAACATCTTTAGTAAACAATCTGATTCTGATTTCTTTTTGATGAATTAATCCATTTCTTACTAGTCTTCCTAAATAACAATACTGTCCTCTCTTGTAGAAAGGTGGTAAAAATGAAGAGTCACATACCTACAATGTTCTTCCTCCTCCTTCTCCTTCATATCATGCTTTGCATCCAGTGCTCAAAAAATCAAGAGCCTTCAACTGAGCTGCCGAGAACAGCTCATTGTCTCCCTCACACAAATTCAATTAACCTCCAAAAGCTGCATCCCTGGTCACAATTTTTGTGTGTGTGTCTCTGTACCCAGTGATCCTAGAAATACAAATCTGTTTTGCTGCTACATTTCCTATTGCTTTTGACTGCCATTCCCAGATGACTTAATTTTCTGCATCCATTTTTTTGTTACCTTCAGTTAGATGTTACTGTCAAATTTTATCAGTGCTAGCTTTAAGATCATTAATCTCCAGATCATTAATACAAATAAAATATATTTGTTTGACCTTTTGTCTGACTTTTCATTGAGAAATCTTGCAAATGATGGATGGGCATTTCTTTATTATTTACACTTCAAGTCATAAAATGCTGTATTACAGCCTAGGCAATGGGTGAAGAGATTTTTATGAAATTCCAGAAATCCTGCTTAGCCTAAAATGCGTGTGCACACACACACACATATATGTAAGTGTTTGTTAAACAAAAATTAATTGAGGTATTCTCTGCTCATTAATTCCAGAGTATCTTTTATGTCAGCTACACTGAGTTCTAGCTGGCTGCTTAGCTGAATCTCAAACCCTAACAGCGCACAAAAAAAATGTAGCTATTGATGTGACTGACAGAGGTCCATACACAGTGTGAGAACAAGCTGTCAGAGAGCAGCTTCAAGTGGAGCATTTATTACATTGCCCATCCTTTCAGAATGTGGGACACCCAAACCTAAATCCACTCTTTGACTGGGTGTTAAGTGTCAACATCACCTCATAAATAGTGTGAAGATGAGGAGATGATGGCTCTATTTTCTATCACTTGTTTAAACTGTGGATATGGGAAACAGAACTCAACTCCCTCCCAGCCCATAGATCTGGGGAGAATTCCTGTCTCTCAGACTGCCTTGGAAAAAGCAGATTGTAGATAGATAGATTAGATAGAGGGAAGCCGGCTCCCCTTTCCCTCTGATGCACCAGGTTAGAGCAGAAATGCTGCTGGCAACAGTAAACACCCCTAAGACAGTTTGAATTCAGTTACTGTGGCACACCGCCAAAACAAGTGAATTCCAGAAGGGTGTGTTATAGCTGCTGCAGAAAATAACACTTCTCTGAAAGCCTGTTCCTGTTACACACCCCAGGGTGATCTCTGCTTTTTTCAAACCAGCATGACAATGCTGCTTCATGATTAGTTTATGAGCCACTGCCACTATCAGGCACTTTTTTCTGAAGAAGTACTCCTAACCAGCTTCTTTTCCTTCTGCATGGGCACTGCTGACTGTTCTTGCATTAGTGCACTATCCCTCTGCTGCTTTTAAAATTCATCCTGTTGTCCAAGACTGTTTCTCCAATTTCTCAAGACCTTTCTGAATTCCATCATGTCCTTCAATGCACCTGCAGATCCTTTCACTTTCAGAGGAACTACAAATGTAATTTAATAAGCACATTCCATCATCCAGCTATTAACGAGGAACAGCCAGGAATTATTATTAATTCTGCTATGATTACGGCTACCAACCAGCTCTCCACTAGTTCCTAGCTTCATCTAGGCCATGTTCCTGAGCTTGTTTGTGAAACAGTATCATTTTGATACCCTTACCTAGAAGCAAAGACATTTGCTGCTCCACCTTGGTTCTACTTCTTCCTTGTAGAAGGAAATGGAAGACTTGACATTTGTTCTTGCCAAAGACCAGCTGCCTTCTGCTACTTTTCAGGTGCTGGTAAAGTATTCCTGTGTACACTTGGGCATTTTACAATTTCTCAACAGCAAATAATCTGGGTATTCTTTTGAAACAAGTATTTTCCAACCTTCTAGAACCTTTCCTAATTTATAGTGTACGGGCAGAAAATACTGGAAATTATCCAGTGAATTTTGTGTATTAATACCTTTCCTTATACTCACTAAGTTTTTTCCATCCAGTGTTTAATACCTCCCTTTCAGCTTCCCCCTGGGTAATGTCTGAAGCAGCTCAACAAACATCTAAGTTTATTTTATGTACTTTCACCATCATTGTTCAGATTTATCTGCAACATTTTCTTCCAATACTGTGTTGTATCTTGATTCTCCTTATGGGAACTAAAAAAAAAAAAAACCTTAAAAAGTCTATCTGGGTATTATTCTCCTTTCATGGCAAATACACAAGTGTTTGGTTATCATTTTTCTTGCATTTGACCGAGAAAAATGTTCCTATTTATTATTTAATTAGTCAACATTACTTTCATTCCTTTTTCTATTGAATTTTTAACATAAAGCATGTTTTAGACAATTTTCAGGAACAGATCTTTAACAGTGTAGTATTAATTGGTCAGTGTAGAATCAGTACCTGAGAAAAATATATGTATGAACACACTTTTTAGGGAAGTGTAACCAGCAGTATCAGCATTCTGAATTAATGAACTGCACCTCTCCTTACTTGTAGTTTTTTAAGCCCTGGAGCTCTCTGGCCATTTATAGAATTCACTGCTAGTGAAAACAAATACAGTGGTTTCACTGGGGCTCAACTCTAACAGAATTTAGCCCGCACAGCAAAATCCTTTCACAGTCTTAAGAGTGTCTGCCAGGTGGAAATACGTATCAGTCACAATAAAGTGGAATTGGCAACGTTGTCTGACCAGACTGGCAAAACTCTTGTCTGTACTTCTAGAAACATCACTTTTATGCAATAATAAAATAACTCACCAGAGAGATTTTACACCAGTCAATATGGAATTGAGTACGAAATTTTTTATCACAGGTTATTACAGGCTCCATTTCCTGACTGCACCTCAGCTGATTTTGTGGGTTTTCCACTTCTCGTAAACACGAAGAGAAAGGAACATCTGCCCCAACCATCACATACACACTGCAGAAAGAGATGAGTGACAGAGCAGCAGGATGTCTCACAAATCCCCAAAGGACAATGATGTACTCCTCCAAACATTATTGCTGTACACAGTAACATTCAGCTGTTATTTAAAGCTTGAAATTACTTTTTAAAATCATTTTCCTTCATAGTATACTTTTATCTCTTTAAGCATACAAGTAACATACTGAAATCAAAAGGACTTTCCTAGTTGCTTATTACAACATATTCTGATTTGCTTGTTAATGTAAATGTTTCATTGCCATCAGTGGTGCCAATTTCTGTGAAGTCAAAGAGCTCCAAGTGTGGCTTCCTCAGGTAAGTAAATTAGTACTATTTTTGAAAATTGTATTAAAATAGCATCATTTTGTTTTAAGGAAATCTTCAATCTTACTCATCGTAGATTTTTTCGAGTTTCTTCCCATGTTTTCAAAACAAATTAATAATGACTAGTTATTGCTAAACCTAATATGAACATTGTAACCCCAAGCTTCTTCTGAAAGATTGCATACTGTAGCTATGCACAGCCAACAAAATTTGCTGCAGAATACTGAAAGCTGAAGGTAAACCTAATACTTGATTTACCATTACCATACAGAAAATAAGAGCTACTACACTGTTTGTCATACTTAGGTATATGGAACACTGCTGTAAAACACAGTCTGCTGCACTAGGTTATAATGTACCAATGGATTCTGAAACAGAAATTAGGTCCCAGTTGCCACTTGTTACAGTAGGCATTATCTAACTAAATATTTGAAGTGTAGCCTTTTGTATTGACTCTGCTATTACTCTGGCTAGTACAGAAGTCACTTTCCTTTTTTAAATGTGACCAAAAACTCCAGAGATACAAGAAAGCCAGTATTTTCTGCATCTACATCTTGTATTTTGGACCTTCATCCCTTTCTTAGATACTATTTGACTCAAAAATATCAAAAATGATCTAAAAATAACTAAGCATCTTCACTTTCACTGGGGAAAAGCACTGTCAGAAACATATTTGAAAGAAGTTAATCCTCACTAGTTTCCAGTTGAATACTGTTCAGAACAGTATTTATGGTTACAAATCACAACTGGAAACAGTCCATTCCATCAGTTTACACTCAGTAACCTGAGCTCCCCAGACACCTTATGAGTTTCAGAAGAAAATCAACAGTGCTCTTGAATCACTTAACTAACTCAGTGTGAGCTAAAAATTGCACTGTTACATGCTAACTGCTCTCAGAAATTAAACTTTGTCTACAATCTCTGCTCTATCATAACTTGCTTCAAAATTTTGAGTTTAATGAATTGGGAACAGTTAAAAACTTGAAAAGCATGCTAAGTGACTGCTCAGAAGTAAAACTGGGATTACAAAAAACCCATATTTACTACCAACTCGTTTATAATTAATGGAATTTATTAGTATTCCTTCAATTATAGCATCAGTATATAGGAACTGTGCCCTGTTGCATCTAACACAATAAACATACTATAACTGGGGCTCAGAACTTGAGTAAACTTTTCTTATCTAATTCCAAAACATAAAACAGCAATTGCAAAGTTTCTAGAAAGCTTGAAAAAATACTAGCCTCTCAGCAATTTAAAAAAAAAAAAGTGAAGCAAAAACATCATCCTGACACATGCTTACCCCTCTTTCATGTCATTAATTGGAAGTGGAACTCTCCCTCCCCTGTCAAGGGCTGAAGTTATGTTGATAGCATTCAAGCGTTCTGGCTGCCATACATTTTTCACTGCTCCAAGGAAGTCACCAAGAACTTCACTTGCTAACATTTCTTCTACATTCATATTCCTTATGAAGAATTCCGCTTGATATGGTAAAGGAAAATCTATTTGTGATGAAAAAGAGTGTTGCATTAAGCAAAGGCCCCATAAATCCAATTTCCAAAATAGCTGGAGTAATGATTAATGTAATACTACTTTAAGATTGATACATCTTTCCAAAAATCTTGTGTCTGAATTAGCTCATTTTGAAGCTACTGTGATTACGTTTAATTCAATAGAGAGTACCACTAGCGGGTCCTTGAGCTGAAAACCTTCAGTTATTTATAAAGCAACAGGGAGATAAAGAAGCAAACTAGAGGAAAAGAGTCTCTGTAAAACTTCATTAAACAGATATAACTACATTCATGCTAACTTGGGGGTCAAAACCAATCTGCAGCAACAAAGGATTCCAACTTGTGACACTCCAGAATGTAAACATGATAAAGAGAACTAATTTTAAGGTCCAAATATCCATATATGCCATAACCTGTTTTCTGATTCTGCCTACACAATTGTTCATTGCACAAGGCACACACAAAACTAAGAAAACTAAACATGCAGAAGGAGAGTGAAATCCTTCATGTAAGGTCCCTTTGAAAAGACAATGGAAATTTTGAATTAGAAGCAGTTTAATGAAAAACAAAGATGTAAGCCTTTTACTGTGAGTGAAGAAAAACAGTCCTGAATGATAGAAATAATCTGGATTAAAAAACAAAAATGAATTAAAGCAGGAAAAATTCTTACTTCTCCCCTGTGCCCCTGTGTTTGGTTTGAACACCAGATGATTATTTTACCGTATTTATCTCCAAAAGTAGGAGCCCTTGGAAGGGTTTTGCTGATTCAGTTAAGAATACAACCAGCTATATTCTGTACATACCTTCTGCTGACATTATATTAATGATCAAATTGTGTCTTGCTGTTTCAAAGGTACGCCTGTTATATGCAGTGATCTAGAGTGAAAAAGAAAAGATTACAAAACAATGAAAATTATATAAATGAAACATCAATGCAAGTTAAATGGATAACTTAGAAATACTTACCAGTTTTTAAGTACTTTGCCTCCTTATTTTGAAACCTATGAATATTCATTCACTAATATAAAATTTGAAAGGTAAAGTCAAATTATTTAATGCAGTACTACCTTCAAGTCAGAATTTTCTTAACCAGTCTATAGCCAAATACAATTAACAAAGGGATATATGTGAAAATAATATATTTTGGTCCTGAAAGAAGTGTTCTGTATATTCTTTTTCTTCTGTTATCTTTAACAATCACCATAAGGACAGCAGACTGGTTTCTCCATTTCCCCACACAGCCTCCAACCCCCCTCCATCAATACTGTAAGATCTAAATTCATTGATAGCTCCTAGGAAATAAACTACATGGAGAGGTTTTTTTAAAGGAAAAAGTGTTGGGATGCCAGGAATTCTCATCTTTGGGATTGCTATTTAGTTTTAGCTCTGGTCCCAGTGAAGTCTCACTCCATGGATGGATTCAAAATAATGCTCCAATACAAGTAGTTTTTTTAAAAAATCCTGAAATCTGTAAATGTAGGGAAAGTGAAAACTAGGAAGTAGATGCAACATTTGTGACTCTTATTTTTTGAAACATACACCTTCATGAATAAAATATGCAAGGATACTAATCTAATAGCTAAAATATCTAAGATACCTGAAATGCATACTGTACTCCAAGGCTGTACTATGATTAAGTGCTCATTCATAAGAAATACAGAACAAGGCTGGATATCAGCATAATTATGTATTGTCTTCTTTACCTTTTTTATCCCTGCAAGGTGATAAATCTTTCATGAAACAAACTGAAAATTACTAATTTGCTTTCTAATTTTAGATTTTACTCATTTTGAGAGCAAAGGAGAGGCAGAGGAGTGACAATAGTGACAGAACTATATTGCTTCTCAGCAGAGCCACAAGCCACTGTGACACTGACTATTAAATAAATAAAAGTAACAGATGTTGCACTTCTTTTAAAGGATTTAAATGAAAAGGAAAAATGCTGCAGCATATCTATGGCAGGTTCGTTTAAGTGGAGAGGAAAAAGCTTACCCAATACAATCAGACCTCGTTTAACATTACAATTTCATTATAAAATTAACAGAAAATAAATTTGAGATTTCTCTAGTCCTAATTCTGCTAATTTTTCAAAGGCTTGCTTCAACAGCAGTTGAACCACTAGTAGCCAGAAAATCAAATCCCCTGGTGGTACAAGCTCTGTAGAGGAGCAGGGCAGTACCCAGTGTGAGCCTGCACTGTAGCAGTGGGAGCTGCCAGTGTAACCCACGCACCACACCAAGGAATGGCAGAGATTGCCTCTGTCCTGAACATTCATTCAAATACAAACTGTCTTTGCACAGCTTTCAAAGGAGCTTGAGCTCAAGAATGTTACCTGCTCTACTGCAGTGCTATGCAGAATGCTAGGCTCTCCTAATGAGGTCTCCTCCAGTGAAATGACCTCCCCATGACATCCCCTCAGGAATTATAACACGATGGAAGTCATATTCAGGCCAGGAATATGCAACCACTCCTCTCAGAGGGCACTAGGAAGAGGATCAAATGCCATCTGCCCTCCTCACATACCACAGAATTAATTTAAAAGCCATATCTAAGACTGGAACTGCAAGGAATTTATTTGTACACTAGGCAAGATTTACTTCAAATATGGCTTGGGGTCATGAGTAGAATGGAGGTCTCGATATAGATCCTAGAATCTAAAAGCACATGCCATTTAAAAACTGCAATTTCAAATAATGGTTTTCCCTACATAAAGCTAAGCAAAGCCTGCAAGAACTTCTGCACGTGATCGATTCTCAGATGTTATTAGTCCTGCTGAAATCAAAACAGAATCATGTATAAAAAATTAAGCATGGGTGAAAATATCTGCAGTATAACTTAACATTCAGAGCTGTCATTTTTGAGGAAGAAAAACTACATCAAATGCAATTTAGAAAAAAAAATACTCATCAAGGGTTTAAGACAAATATCCTGCTGAAGCAGCAAAATGGCTGGAGCCTGTTAATGTGCAGATTTCTTAACACTGTGAACCACACAGTGTCTGATTCAGTCTGCTGTCTATGAAATGCATGGTAGAAAATATTGTCATTTTTCCCTTTTGAAGTGCTGCTCAATGAATAATTAGTGGTTTTAAACATTTGAATAGCTAACTCTCAAAAACAGTTTTGTCATTGTTACATTCATAAGAATTATATTCACAAAAGCGCTAACTAAAATAAAATCTATCAATAAACATGAATAATGAACAAGGGGATATTTGATGAAAAATAATTGAAAAAACCCAAACCAATCAAACCAAAAAACCCAAACAGACAAACAAAAAACAAACAAGCAAAAAACCCCCACAACTGCTTATTGACTGAACACTTTCATCTAGTGGAGAAGTCTGACCCATATTTAGGCTGAATGTTACAAAGTTACAATTCAGTTGTTCTTCAAGTACAGTTGTTTAAAAAAGGTTTTTTGCTCTGTATTTTGAATAAAACTTTAATATGAATAGTAATTAACTATTCAAAAACAAGGGAGAACTTGTTGACAGTTCTGAACCTTACACTCCAAACCAAAATACATTAATTTTGAATTTTTGAAAGCAAATACCTCAATGATGGTTGGCTTGCCCACATTTTCTACAGTTGGTGAGCCATACAGCACTCCATCACTGTATGGTGTCCTTTGTATATAGCGTAGCCATCCAGGTCTGTCAGGATAACCCATTAAATTGGTATTAAATGTTATAGGATCATTACTTATTTCACCTAGATAAGAGAAATTATATTAGAATATTTACAAGAAATTGTTTTGGTTTTAATTTTTCAACTAGGAAGTCTTATTCTGCTTTCACTTGTTTTCTGAACCTTTCTAAGAAAAAAAAAACAAAAACTAAAATTTGCTAACCTTTACCACATTGGAAATAAGTGAACTATTGCTTAGCACTTATAGGCATTAAGAAATTCATACCTGGAAAGTGTAACCAACTGCAGACATAATGTGCAGGTACTTCCTAGAGTCTTGGCTGACTCAGTGCTCATGTTCAGTAACTAGTGGGTTTGATTTTTAGAGCTCAGTTCCACCTCAAACTGAAGCATTACAGACAGAAGCACAAAGGTTTCTGTCCTTTAACTCCCCCTCCCAACTTACTTTTATTTATGTTTTTAACGATGCATGCAGGTACTCAATGTACTGTAAAGAGTGGCTGTGTAATCAATAATGCCTGAAAGCTTCTGTTAGCATTAGGATACACATACAGGTCTTTGGCACCAACAGCCTGGCAGTCATTTTAATTTAGAGAACAAATTAATTCAAAAAAGGATCAGACATTCCTGTGAACTGGAGCCACTGATGCCTACTAAACACAGTGGTCCATCTGAAATCTGTATAAGGCCCTCAAGTCAAACCAGTACATCGGTTCTTGTGGTTCTTACAGGTACTCTTATAAATGTCTGGATTTTACTTCAGTTTAATTTCGCTTTTGTAAATGAAATCAGGCCTGAACACTACCAAATCCTCACCACCAAGGCAGTGTCCAGCTGAGGCACAGAACTCAAGTCAAATGCGTTCTGAGCCTGCACAGACACCTCTGCCCTGTGCTCCAACTCGACTGAGGGCAACAGTCTAGGACAAGTGATCATCACTTCTAGGATAAGTGATGAAAGAAGATAACAGCCAGGCTGGCACAGAAAGCAGAAACTGAGCCCAGTGAAGAATGAACAACTCTCATCTCCTCCAGAGAGGGACAAAGAGACTGAGATGAGTTGCCCAAGGTAACTAGTCTTCAGGTACACATCTGGTTGAGTAAAATGAACCAGAACCAGACCAAACCATTACTTGGGTGTAACACATCTTCCCTCACAATTCTCTCCAGACATCCAAGTAATCTCATCTATTGCAGTCAGAATCACAGAATTCAGATCTCAGAATATTCTGAGTTGGAAGGGACCCACAAGGATCATGGAGTCCAACTCTTAAGTGAATGGCATGTACAACCTGGCATTACCAGCACCCTGCTCTAAACAAATTCCCAGCACCACAGAGGATTTGGGGAAAATTCTGAAAGCCATCTGTGAGACATTCTGGTTTGCCCTTCCTTCGCCAGGGTAGGCCATGGTAATGATCCAGCTCAGCAGACAAAAATAAAAGTACCACAACAACACCTGACCTGACAGTGAATTTCTGACATAGTCACAACTCTCTGTAGGAACAGCAATTTCAACAGGATCTGAAACCAGATTCCTATTACCTTGGAATCACACAAATGTCAAGAGGCTGCAGCTGTAAGACAATCCATCATTAGTAAAATTTCCAAGTTCCTTCCACCTGTGTGCCAAAACTGAGAGGAAACTGGAACAGAGGCAAGCTTCACTCTGCCAGTCATCATGACAGACATAATGAAGACTCAGGTACCCATGCCAGGAAAAACACCCATTTTACAAAGAGAAGAAATTTTTAACACATTTGAGTTTACTCATGGTTACTCAAAATTTAACCAATGCTAACAGAAGCTTATCTTTTCTTTAAAGTGAGTCTTAGTAATGGCACTCTCAAATCAATTCAAAAGTTTATTATTGAAACAGGCTTTGATTATGTGTGCACTGTATATAGGTTTTTCCTGTTCTTATAGGAAAATAGTCATATTTATATATAAGTTGGATATATTTATTCCTTTTCATTGTTGATAAGCATGTGTTCTCTCTCTTCCCACCCCTACCAAATTGCTTACACATATTCTAACCTGTGGTGATCAGCCTTTAAGCTTTAGTGAATGGCAAAACCATACTTAGGAAATCACAGCTCCTTCTGTAAAACTAGTGTGCTTGCTAATATTAAACACGTCCTAAATATAGGAAGAAGGCTGAAGCCAAAGGACTACTTTTTAAAATGAAGGAAAACAGTATTATGAATTCTCATATTTGATTTAACCTTCTATTTTACCTTATATTTACCATATGCTTTCAAACTGCTCCTTCATATAGCCTGATACATACTGTCTGAACCAGTGACTAGACAAAGAGCATTTTTAACAGACATAATTAATAAATTTCCACAATTTCATATTTAATGCAAAAGTGAAAGAACACTTCTTAAAATCGGATCTATACATGTTACTACACCTTCCCAAATTAAGTACATTTTTTCACAATATACAATTATAGCCATCTTTTCAAAACTATCACAAAGTAGAATATTTTAGAAGTGTAGAATTACACATTTTGTTTCATTTGAAGGTATTTCAATAGAAACTATGAAGTTTATCTTTTATCCTATATGCTGAACCACAAGGTATGCTAAATAGACTTCAACTTTTTTATAATAATATTTTTCTGTATTTGCATATAATATGGAAGATCTTAGCATCTCATACCAGGCTTTGGGTAAGGAGGAAATTCCCCCTTAAAGTATTCTCTCTCCAAAACATGAACAAACAGAACTCCAGCAGAAGGGTATACATTCCGATCAGAGTGCACCTTAGACAGAATTGTGTACACTGAAAAGCAGAAGGAGAGATAAGAGACAGAAAAAAGGTAAAGCTGAGACATGCTGAAGGTAACTTCATGCATTTCAACAGCAACGCAGGCATCTGGGAGAAGGAAAGCAACAAATATTAGACACCTGTTAATAAGATTTTTAAAAGGTTATATAGACTTGAGAACAGAACACAGAGCAAACCCTCTCTTGACCCAACAAGATCCTTTCCAAGACTGCGATTAACAAAACTGCCTATCTTAAGATTTCAAAAGTTGTATAAGCTCTTTATTTTCATTATAATTAAAAAAAATGAGGAAGGCTATTGTAATTTTATAGTTGGTTTATTTGTAATATGATAATAAAAGTACATTAAATTAATTATACAATCATGTTTCCTGATACTTTGCATAAAGAAAGCAACAGAATACAGAGGAACCCTATTGATCGACAGTTCTCATTTCCCACTGAACAGAAATGACAGATTTTTCAGTTCTTCTGCAGAAAAGGACATAGCAAATCACTTCAGCCGATTTTTATGAGTTCTTAAAGCTAGATTTTCTCAGACCACCAGGATAAAATACATCTCAAACTTTGGTTAAAGAGCTCTTTATTGAAGATGTTTGGCTTGTATTGAAGGATAAAACAAAAGGACAAGGGTATTTATAAGCCAGTCAGGTGAAACTGATTCCAAACAAAAAAAGTGAAGCCATGTTTTCCAAACAAAAAAAGTGAAGCCATGTTTTACAGGACTGAGAAACAAAAACCTAAAGAAAACTTAATTCAGAACAATCAGCTTATGTAAAAGCAAAAAGGTTTTTATTTAGTACAAAATTCATTGACAAGGGCATAGCTTTTATAGGTATAACACATTTGATGCAGAACTACATACATATTTGAATGAACTAGAAGAATGAAAAAATCATCACAATAAATTAGACAAGAAGCCACTTTATCAACAAGTTTCAAAATGCAAATATAAACAGAGAATAGTGATTTAATGTTTCTCATGGTGTCTCAAGATTGATTCTAGCTTGTATTACTAATTTTATTACTACTGAATTTTAATTTAATGCCCTGAAAGAATTGATCATTGCTAATATGATTTTGTCAGTGCGATGAAGATTATAAAAGTAGTAGATAAAGATGGTAAGCCACAAATAACCACATGGAGCTACCAGCCTTGCTTGCCAAACTAGAAGAAACTTCATGAGGAATCACATCTCCAAAAACAAATTATAGGCCATACAGCATGGAGGTGCTATCACTGGGAAGACAGACTCCAAAAGACACTTCAATGTCAGTGCAACAAACTCTTAGGTCCCAGAGGGACTAATTGGATCAATAAGCAGGGCACATTTGAAATGTGCATAAAGCTCATGTAATTTTTAATGCTGGTGTGATTTTGTAATCCTGGTATAATTTCTCCAGCCTCATAATTATACCAACTTTCTTACTTGAGATCTGCTTTAAAAGGCACCACTAATTAGGCATTAATCACAGGCATTTCAGCCCTCGCACCACGTACTCTGAGTGGAATCTCTCTCACCTAATTTTAGATGCCTACAGAAACAACATCCACCACTGAGTAAGTCGGGCTCCTTTTATAGTCAGTGGAGAAGAAACAGACGCTTCTAAGGGTTGATTTATTTGATTTCTCCTGCAAAATGAGATGAATCGTGTCCTAGATTCCAGGCTACACTGACTAGATCTCCATGGACTGCAGAGGCATCTGAGAGGACATGCAGACATCCATAATGTAGACCTCCACGTTTAGTTACATACTCCCCACTCTTCAAGCTTCATGTTGCAGAATGTATAGCTCTGGATATACTACTGATCACATTCCACAGCATTCGCTTTTTCCCATATTTGAAAACCACTTATAATGCAATACTGAACAGAGCACCTTTCTAATAATTTTATCTTAGTGACAAAATTTAAATGATCCTGAATTTTGAATTGTTACAATTGTGTGGTTAAGAAACCAGTTACTGGTAATTTTCATTAATTAAATAAATCGTTGATTTATTTACTTAAAATTAGTAAATTATTATCCAGAGAACCTCTGCACTCAATTCTGTGAATGAGCGGTAACAGCACAAGGAAGTTAATGAATTTCCTTTAAAATATTTTCAAGAAAAGCTGAAAAAGTAACATTAATAGAACAGAAGACCTGACAAAAATATGGTGGCTGGCTGAAAGTGCATCAAATACCTAGAAAAGTTCATTTTTTCATTTCTGATGCTTTTCGTCTACAATGAAAACCCATTTTAAACAGGAAGAACAATGAAAAAGTAATGTGTATTTTTTCCTCTGTAAGCAATTCTTTCAGAAAGAAACAAGCATAATAGAATCAGCAGTTACTGAAAAAAACCATATAACACTTACTTTGTCTGCTATAGGAAATCTATTATCACCACTAAATGCCTGCCCATTCCTAGCAATGAGATATTTCCCTGCTGCTGAAATAAGTATGCCAGTAAGGATTTCAAGCAAATATAAAACATTGATCTTGGTGGAAGTCTAGAAACATCCCTCAAAAACCTGTTTTATCTTGTAATGACAAACACATCATAATGACACAAGTATGGTGATTAGAAACTCAAAAGTTCTTGCCCTTCTTGTTAGAGATGCCCTCTTTGTTTTCCCCCAAGAAGTTTCTTCAAAAGCAGAAGCAACATGATGAGTCTTCAGTCCACTACAGCTATCATTAGCTCTTCAATAATGAAACAAGTGAAATGCTATTTTCTTCACAAGCTTTTAAACCCCATGATTATTTTTGTGAGACTGAGACTGGAAATGAATGTGTAATCATCATCTTGGGTGATCTAGGGACGAAACTGAATATACTTAACAAATAGACACTAATCTAATACAGCAGGCTGCCAGCTGTGAATTGTCTGGGCAAATTCCCTGTGGTAGATAAAAGTCCCAGGGACTGTAAAAAGCTTCTGTAAAACTAATCATGGGAAATTAAAAATCTTCATTACTTAGGATCACATCAGATCCCTGCTAGAATCAGCTACCTTGACAGCACAGCTTTCCTCTTCCTTCTTTCCAGATCGCTTGGAGGACTTTCTGTAGATCCCAAGATCTCCTTATGGGTCTTGAACACAGGCACAACCAGGAATTCAGACAGAATTTTATCAGCCTGCATCCCAGAGCCTGTTACCAGAAACAGAAAACCCCTATCTCCAGAAATGTCAGAAGTTTCACCATGTTGGTTGCAGCCTATATGTTGATGATCCTCAAGAAAGAATGCACCTGGAAGGTTTGTGTTTTTTTCTAGAAACTTCAATTGGTTCTCTCCCCACTGATATTCAGCAGATGCAGCACGACCTCAGAAATAACTTCATCTTGAGGCCAATCCAGATTGCCTGCCTAGATCAGCAATCAGTGCAAAGCTTCTTCTCAGCCAGTGTGCAACAGTATTTGATGGGTATTTGCACAAATGACAGTAAAATGGTCTTTCAACATTCATGTGTGAGAGGACTTTTTAAAATTGTTACAGAGAAGTTATTGTATTAAGCAAACTGCAGAGGTATCTTTGAGCAACCAGCCATGATAAGAAAATGTGCAGTATTAAGTATAAACACAGCCATTATTATTTTAAGCAAAGCTTATTTCAAGCAAAGCTAAAGGAACAGGAGAAGTCAGGGAAGACTAACAAGAACACGCAGGTCTGTGAATATTTGAAGATTGAAGAAATGTAAAGTTTTCCAAATTACCTACCTTAAAATACCACCCTACTCCTAAAACAAGGACAGGACTGGAAAAGCAAGAGTAATATTAAAAGCAGGTTTGCTTGAACCGACAGGGTATTTAAACTTACAACCTAAACTCACCATTCTTCTGAACAGCCTTTATTCTGCTGATAACATAACTGTGGGCTCGCTTAGTCGTCCAGTTAACAGTTCCATTATTGCCATCAGCAGAGCTTAGCAAAAAAGCTTTTCAGAATAAAACAAATGCAAAAACAAAATTAGTCAGATCAACAGACTTCCACAGACAATCTGATCAGATGGCATCAGACACCTTCTACAGCATGTTTTGGTTTTATTCAGATTTAGGAACTACAGGTCAAAAAACAGAGGTGTTTGGTTTGAATATATAAATATATAATAATCTTTCTGACAATCACCTTTTTGACACCCATTTTTCCAAATAAGCTAAATTCACACAAAGTGCTTAAACCTCTGCAGACACTTTTGTTGACATAATGGTACTGGTAACAAAGATGAAGAGAAGCATTCTCTGAAAAATATATTTGCACTGGCAAAACCTCACATACAGGGGAAAATATTATATAAAGTACCTTTCACTGGAGTAGTATATTGTGGTCAAAGTAAGAAAAGTAATAAAAGCAAGCTTTGCTTTTATAATGATGCTTATATAAAGACACACATGGCTGATTGCCTTGCAGGCATAACCAATAATCAATTTTGAAAAAAGACTACATTAAAAATGGCTGCCTACATCCCACACAACTAGAATGCAGCCTGAAATCAGCTGGATACATGCAGCTGAAGGTGGAACTTCCAAATGCAGTGAGGAGCAAATGATTACTGGAGACAGAAAGCAGCTGTGGAGCTGACAGAAAGACTCCATCTCACCAGCAGCAGAAGTGCCTGAGAAAGCTCCCTCCTCACTTCCCACTTTTTGTTCCTGTTCTTCTGTGATGAGTAATAGGTATAGCAGCTGTACAGTTACATGCCAGCTGAAAGTGTAGATGGAAGGAACTGCAGTCAGACTCTAGGAAAGGGAAAGTGGTCACAATGAGTAGGCATTTTTATTGTGAAATAGTGTGGGAGTGAGAACTCATGTCGAACCCTGGATCAAAGATGTTTGTGGATTAGCATCTTAATGTCCTTGTAAAAACAGCAATACCAGAAACATCAAGGAGCAGTACTTGTGTACAGATGCACCAGTGTGCAGGAAGAAATGAACAGTTATTGGAAAATATGCACAGTACATGAAAGAAGCCTAAACATCTGTGGAGACTTCAGGCCTGTTACACCAGGCAGCTATTAAATTAGTGATAAGACATTCTCCAAACAGAATTCAGGAGGCCAAACAGATCTGGCTTAAGCAGTAATAAAGATACCTCACAGTCAATCTGTGCATGTAAGACAGATATTTATTATTGATAATTTACAGAAAACATCGAAAATGAATTGAGGATAAAGTGTAATTAAAATTTGCATTTTTAATGCACTTTTAATTTTATTTATTAAATTTAATAATTTGATTAATGAAGTAATTACCATACCAACACAAGAACATTTCTAACAACTTTTTCCCTGCTGAATTGATCTGCATATATTGCAAATGTTAATATAGTAACATCCTTGAGACTATGAAATTTAGTACTGCATAGGACTTTGCACAAATTTTAGTAATTCTTGAAAAACTCAAGAAATTCCTAAAAAGGTCAAATAAAATTGTTCCATTATTCCAACAGGCTGAGCTGGGCAATCAGAGGCTTGTCAGCTACAAACCAGCACTAGTACCAAACTAAACAATTAATATAAGATTAGATTATTGAATTATTAAATGGAGAGTAGTATTAGAGTTGTCACAGTTCTTGTCAAAAATATTATACTTATCACAGTCCTTATTTAATCCTTATTAAGGTTTTAATGCATCTTTTTTGACACTTTTGCTGAGCCCACAAGCTTTTCCTGGTAAAGACAGCAATAATGATGTTACCCTTAGCCATACAGCTTCTCACCTAACAATTTGATTGAAAAAGTAGATACTATTGAAAAAGTAGATACATTTTAGCATATTTCAATGCAATTTAAAAAAGAAAAAAAGAAGAAAGTTTCACAATGTGTTTTTCAATAACAATGATCAGTAAGTGTCTTTGATTTGGGTTCCAAGATGTGCTAGGTTTGGCTGTGTAGATTGAAGAAGTTACCTGTTTATTTCTCCATGCTATGCTGCATTTCACAGAGAAACTGGAAAAGCAACCAATATGCCTGTTTTCACATCCTGGAGTTTATAGTGTGATGTTCTCCTATATATCACCGCTGATTTGATTTCAAATGACAGATGTGAAAAGCAAGAGAATAGGGCTGCTAAAAAGTTAATTTCTTGTATGAGCTTTCTAATGGGTCTCACAAAGTTTTGGCATTAGCCTTATGTAACTGGGGTGGAGGGAAGAGAGGCAGGATGGAGATGGGGAGGGAGACAAAGAATGACTTGTAGGTACCAAATGTACTGATAGAATTTGCAGGTAAAAACAAAGGCTAGGAGACTGACAAATAACAGAGATGACAGAAGAGTCTGCATTGTCTGGTAAAAAGGTGATCAGAGATGTGCAGTTCAATAGAATAAAATGTAACTGCACACCAGGAACAAAGGCAGCAGCTTGCCAAACACACACGGCGAGCACACAGTTCAGGGATGCTCAGCTTGGGTAACAACCTGGAGATGTAAGTCAGGCTGAACAGAGCTTTCACCGGAACACTGGTGAGAACAGCTGACACATAAACAACAACATCAAGGAGGAACAGGCAGACTTTATTTTTGTACTTGACACAGATATGATCACTGTTCAAATGCTCTGTCTAGCAGAGCCTTCAAGAAGCAACTGACAACACGAGGAAGGCTCTGGGTAGATCTGAATATGATTAAAGGATGACAAAAGAGACCTTATACTACAGAATGCAGGGATTCAAACTATGCATTTTATCAAAGAGACAGTTTAGAATTAATTTAATCAGCCTTGTACTCAGGATGAAAAGAATGTTAATAGTGTCAGGCTCTTCAGTCTGTTACACATGTTGCCACAGTTGCTGGAGAACCCACCACTCCCTTCAACAGCAGGAGCAATTCATAGCTCTGTGCCTGGGACTTGAACATGCCCAGGTGAAGCATATTACAGTTTTTTCTTCTTTCTCCAGTTATGTTTCCTATTAATTATTCTTTAATTATAATTGTGTTGGTTATAAATAAAAATCATATTTATATTATTTTAGACTTTTTTTCCCTTTTAAAAGCATATTTGCATAATATTTAGCAGAGAGGATACCCACAACAGTTTCTGACTACGTAACAATCAGAAAAGGACCCAAGTATCATGGATCAACTTCACCTTCCCCATTCCTTTACTGCACTCCTACACAGTATCCTGCACCTCTACCTATCCTCTTATTCCTTCTTTGAAGTAGGATCCCAAGCCCATCTCTCCCACTATTAAAGCAGCACACAGCTCCAGCTCTCAAACCTTGATGTTTCCCCTCTCTCCTACACCTCCACCCTCCCCTGGGACCTGACATAAACACATGCTTTTTACTTTGATGCCACAGACCAGGGCCTCAGGCCATGCTTACACTGCCCCTTACCCTCCTAGGGCACAAGCCCACTCTAAAAAGCTACCCTTGCACTCCTCTACTGCATTATCTCATATGGCTCAGTCCTCCTTCCTGCATTCTGAGCTGGAAATGTAGATCCATATACAGCACAGTTTTCTGAAGGACTGCTGAGACCCACACAACAGAACAGTTAGAAACTGACACCACAAGTTGAAGTGAAACATCTGTGAAGAGAGACCCATCTGCAAGGTGGCCCACAGCTGAAATCAGAGCTTGTAGCCAGGCAGTTACTGAGGATCCACTGGTGTCTGCACTGGATACTTGCCCACCTGTCACATCATCCTTTAAAGGAGGCAGAAGCTGAGCACCCACCTACTCTCCCTCCTCTTCCAACTTCCAGGCACTGTCCTCTTGCCTGCTACGTAGTACATGGCAGAAATTTACTATGAATTACTATGAATTAACGGGGATTCGCTCAGTGGAAATTCACACTAAGACTGGATATTGTCTAACCCTCTTCAACAACAGCTACTATGTAAGAAACAGGAATTAATTTCTGTTAGTCGTCTACTGCAGATTGCTCAGGTCCCTCTACATTCTATTTATTCAAACTGTATAAAAGTTCAGATCAACCCCAGAAATGTTTCTCAGCTCTATTCTTATTCAACTTTGTTCAGTAAGCAATGATTTTCCATCTGGTTCCTGTGCCATCCACTGATTACTGTAACACCTGAACATTTCTCCTAAATCATTCAAGTAAAGTAACCAAATAAAGCATTTGTCAATCTCACCGTTAAGCTTCAGCATTTGCATTCAAGGGAATGCTTCAAATTAACTACTGAGAGAACAAAACCCACATGATTTATTTACAGTAGCGCTTACCCACCACCATTCTCCCTCCTACTGCAGGCCTGACAAGAGAACCAAATTAAGATAGCATTTCCACAAAGGTGAGGAAAACACTGTCAGTTCCTGTGGATCCAGCCCCAGGCCCCTGGTGTAACCAAGGGGTATGACCAGGCCACCCTGGGGGCCTGCTATTCCAGGATGTCTCCTACATATCTATCATCTTTTGGTATGAACTATCAGGTATTCCAAATTTCTGAGGTGGCAATTGTTCTGAAAGACTAAGGAATTCAGAAAAGTCATTGATTTCAATATGCTAAGATTTCTCTCTGCTCAGTAGGTTGTACTTTCTAACTTCTCATTTTCATAGCTTGGACTGTCACTAAAATAACCTACGTTATAAAGACATTTTGGCTGTTTGTGTTGCAGTTGTAACAACATTTAGACACAGATACAGATTCCTATGGAGGTAATCAAAACTAGCAACTCCCTCTTTTCCTCTAGAAGTCTGACAAGGAAGGGACTCTACACTGATAGTGACTGCTCTAAATTTATCACTCTCTATTCAGGAAGAATTCAAAAGCTCTTCACATTCTGAAAAAAACAAACACTTTTGTCTAGGTTTTAAATATTTTTTTCCTAGTTTGACTGGAAATAATCTTTCTTCTAAAGAAAGGGTTTTACTTCAGTGACCACAATTCCTGAAGTACTTTAATGAACTCCTAACCAAATCTAAAAACATTAAGGAGCAAAAATGAACCTCTACACTAACACTGAAGAGTTACATCTTCTGCTATAGAGCTGACTTCTTATCATCTGCCTTTAGGACCTCTAAGATGTCTCCATGTACTGCCTATAAATAATGTGTTTCTGTAATGAAAAGCGTATTAATGGAATGGCTACTTTCCCCCTCCTGTAATTACTTATTCAAGTAAGTACCTATTGACATTAGACTGTATGTATTGACCTGGCTCAGATTAGTAGTACAGGCAGCATCTTCATAGGCAGACAGACATCCAGATCTCTGAAGGAAACCTGCTTCTCTGCCCACAACAGGAAAAAGGGCAGGTGTGCTGTGGTGGTAGTCTGAAAACACCAGACCATCTGTGAAATGTTCTGCCTCCTTGCACAGAGTGTGGTTTAGCTGAGGAGTGCTGCCAACAACACTTCTGCTGTCAACAGCAGGACAAGTGCAGGGATCTGGTTCAGCATCCTGGATCCTCACCCCAGCCAGTGATTTCACAGCTGTTTTAAATGGCCATGCCTGCAGCCCTGCTCAAAGGAGGCATTCCCAGCACATTCTTCATCACCCAGCACACACCAGTGGAAATGATCCCATACCAGTCCTGGGCAGTACATACATTTCAGTGAACTATTTTTGTGGGCCGACTGGTTTTGAGCCAGATGACCCAATCCACAGTATCACTGTACGAGTTATCCATCACCAAGGGAAGCAGCAAATAGTCCCTAGCTGGGCAAGGGCTGGAGAATGCTTTCTGGCAGCAGTGCAGCCTTATGACAAATTAATGTGACCACATAACCACAGCTTGCAAAGTGAGAACTAATGAGCTTCTTCCCCATTCTGACCCCTTTATAGGAAAAGGAGAATATAACTCTATTGCTCTACAACTCCCTGTTCTTGGGGTGAAACAAGGGTTCCAGGGACAACATGGGCACTGACAACTAACTCTAAGTGCAGAAATACAGAGCAAAACCACTGGCCACAGTTACTCAGACGTTTTGATAGCCACTCTCTCTGCAGATAGACAATATGGGGGCAATTCATTGCTCTACCAAACTAATATCACAGCTCTACCAGTGTAATTTAGCAAACTTCTAGGAAGTCTGTTACTATAAAGCTGGAGTCAAAGAACACCTAACTAGTTTCTAGTAGAAATGCTTAGTCCTATATGTCACTTCTCACAATGAAGTCCCATGTTTTCCTAGCAGTGGAGCATCATCATCTTGCATTTGAGAGTCAATATCTTCAATCTGAGTGCTATACTAGACCCTAGGAGCAATTGAAATCACTCTTACAACCTTTATATTCTTAATTCTTGTGAAGCACACAACACTTCTGACTTCTGACAGCAGCTATCCTCCTCCAAAAAGCTTTTCATACATTTTTAAGAAATGCAAAAAGCATAAGTCAACTTTCTTCTGTAGATCAAGCGCTACAACACAAATGGGCAAAGCTAATCCATAGTAGTTGAGGAGGTCTAAAAGAAATGTATTCACAAGTCCTATGCTACTTGCTACTTCTCATGCCTTGTTTTGTCTGTAAGATGTCTCTTGCCTTGTTAAGTAATGCTGCAGTACTGTAGAGTTTATTTAAGATCAGGATTCAAAAGAATGGATTTTCATGCTGGGCAATGGCTCATGGGGGAGCCAGCAGATGAGGTTGGAAGTTTGTGACTTAGAGAGAATGTAGGGGAGCTCAGGTGAGCTCCTGGGACAGCTTCATTCAGGTCAGAAACATACTACAAATCTCCACCTTGCTGAAGAATAAATTTTATATAGACATCTCTTAAAAGAATGTAACTGAAAGTAAAGTTCATGCCTCCTTTTTTGCATCAAACCACATATTCTTGTGTTTTAACTAATGAAATATCACTGAACAAACCTCAGAAAGGTCTAAGTGGAAAAGTTATCATGAAGAAACCTTAAGGTCTCTTCCCTTACCATGTAGCCTGGAAAGGACTTGTGGATTAAGCTCACAACTCAGTTTCTATAAGTTCATTTAGTTGACCTTTTTAAAACACATTATTTCAGTCGATACTGAAAGCTTTTTCTAAATTGTCCTAGTTCTTTCTTGGTTACTGTCCCACAGTCAGTCATGGAGAGGAAGGCAGAAGAGCTGGGAAAAATTTCCACGTAAGAGGAAAGCAGTGTCTTCCATCTAACAAATGAATCCTCATACTGAACAACTTCATACTTAAGTCCTTACCACATCTTTAATATATCCCGTGTCTCATGTCAATTCTGCTGTCAATAACCTATGACAAGTATGGTCATAAGTAACAGAAGTACTACGAGGGTACCAAGATACTATTCAAGAAGATACAGAGCAGACTGGTTGTAGGTAACACATCACTGACCTCTCAGAACTCAAAATAACCCAAATAGATTTCTTGGTGTAACAAGTCTCATGAAGGCAGTCCTGTGGATGGGCTGCTATTAAGTGTTAGCTGTTTGATGTATTTCACTGTGAAAAACCTTGTGGGTCAAAAACCTGCGTACCGCATAAAAGCTATTCTTTAGCTTTTAGGGACCAGGATCAAGACTTTTTCTGGATTCCTAATTCTGGCCCAGTTGAACTAAGTGGTCAAGACGGGAAATAAGGGAGAAGAGTGGCAACACAGGACACCTCCGGTACTCACAACAGCCCGTCTCTCGCATCAGGCACCAGGTCCAGGGAGCGGAGGAGCGCAGCGGGCCCGGCCCAGTCCCCGGGAGCGGAGCCTCCCGCGCCGTCCAGCGGCTCCGAGCCAGGCCTGCCTCCCGCGCCCCG
>VYXD01015755.1:151907-188081 GCA_013397195.1 Hylia prasina | reverse complement strand
CTTGCAAAAGCAGGTTTTGAACACCTTATCCCATCATACATGAGGGGGTCCAACAGAGGGTCAGACAGATGATTACGGGTCTGGAGCATCTCTCTTACGAGACGAGACTGCAGGAACTGAGCCTCTTTAGTCTGGACAAGACTGAGAGGGGATCATATAAATGGGGATGCATAAAAGTGTCTCAAAGGCCATTGCCAAGAGGATGGTGTTAGGCTCTTTTCAGTGGTGCCCAGCGATAGGATGAGAAGCAGTGGCCATAAATTAAAACACAAAAAGTTTTACCTCAACACGAGGAAGAACTTTACACTGAGGGCAGCAGAGCACTGGAACAGGGTGCACGGGGAGGTTATGGACTCTTCCTCTCTGGAGACGTTCAAAACCCACCTGGACACATTCCTGTGTGACCTGCTGTAGGTGACTTTGCCTTGGCAAGGGGTTGGACTGGATGATCTCCAGAGGTCTCTTCCAATATTAACAATTCTGTGATTTTGTGACACCTGCAGTAGGGCAGGACAGGAGCACCCAGCAGGCTTGGCTGGTGCACACAGATGTGGCGTGCTCTTGGAGGACGTCATGGCAAAAGCCTTGCTACTGCAGTTTTCTGAACAACTTACTCCATTTTCAACCTATATCCTTACTCCACACCAAGCTGGTTTGTTTCTTCCAGTGTTCAGCAGCTGTTCCTGCAGCTGGTGGAGTTGTGAGTGGGGTGTCTGGAGGAGTTGGTGAGGGTTCCAGCTCCAGGCTCACCTGTGTGTGGAGGCTTGCATCCAATTTCCTGTGTCAGGTCTGACCATTCATTCCATGCTGTCCCACTGCCTGCATTATGCTTTCTGGACTCATTACTGATTTTAGACTGTCATTTAATGCCTGTGGCATGGCCCAAAAGCTATGGCAGGCTTTGCTGAGCTGTGAAAGCAAATCTCCCTGTGGAGGATGGAAGAATATTGTCAAATGTTGTTCTTGGCAATGGTGGTGTATTTTGAGAGTAGGTGTATGTATATGTCATATGTAACCGCTTAAGACACAGTGCTATGTAAATACTGCATTTTATTTCGGGGAGCTACTGTCTCTCAGATGTCTGAATGATTCATGTAAGAGTAGTCCCTGTACTAGAACTATATATTCCACAACAAAAGCCTCATCTCAACAAATAGATCAGTTTTTTACTTTTATTTCTCATTCTAGTGGACTGTCATGTTTGCTATTTGAGAATTGCAGAAAGTCTTCCGTTATCTGTGAAAATAACCTTCCTTCATTTTGCATAGAGACTTTTGATTTCTTGTGAAATTTTATAAGCATTTCCACTCTAGCAAGCCAAACATTTGCAAAAAAAGTAATAATAATGGTATGCTTTTGAGATCTGGAAGAAAGAAATATATTCTATCTTACTCAAATTATATTGACCTTATTGAACTCTTTATAAACCGGGGAAAAAAGACAACAGTAGAAGACTTTACCCTGTCTGGCTTTAGTCTTGTTACAGCTCCAAATTTCCATTAATCCATCTCATGAAGGGGAACTTTACATAGCAAGAGGCTCTTCAGTATAAATATTCTGCCTGACATTAAGATGCAAAATACTCTGGTGTTTTAGTCAGCCAGCTCATTATCCTAGATAAAGGACTTTTTTATTCTCATTCCACAGAGACTTCCAGAATATATTTAAATTTTAATTTGACTACAAAGATATTTAAGAGCAGAAATCACACTCCTTCCCTTACCTGTGCCTAGAAGTACTCTTCTGTTTTGTGGCACTTTATGATTTTGAGTAGGCCTATTTCCTCTCTGAAATTAATGTGATTTTTTTGCTCATTCCCTTATGTAAGTATAGAAAGCCATACAGATGCAGCTGTGCCATAAGAATCTCAGTTAGCCAGCTCACCCTATGATGGTAATGTTTAGACTAACAAGTCTATGTAATATACTGGTAGCTTTCCAACAATATTTTTTATGCTAGTGAAGTGTCTGATTTTTGTAAACGTCTGTACTGTCATCAGCTGATTAATTACCATTTTCTTTCCAAGTATTGCATGTTGAAATTTTATATGCTATGAAACAGTCAATATCATTTAAATGTAGTAGCAGCACTGTTATAATGTTAAGTGTTTTGCCACCTTTGCATAGCAAGAAGGCTCCATTTATCTACAACATGTTTGTGAGATGTCCTGCCTGAGAAGAAAAGGACGTGGAAAGAAGTGTCACAAAAGCCTCCCTTGTCCCACCGATTCCTTCCTGGCAGCACTTGTGTGTGGGTGGGTATCTGTCTTCTTCCTTAAGTGTGTCATGAGGCTGGCATTGCAAAGCACACATCACTGACCCAGCCCTGCAAGACAGACTGACTCACCTGAGAAACTTCAGCTAATGCAGTGCACTTAAGAATCCTACCCTGACATTCCTAAAGTGAAGTGACATGGACACAACTTGTTTAAATCAGCCACCAGTGATTTGATACTGATTAGAAATACTCCTTCTGTAACTATTTCTTTCTCCTGTAATTTAACGGACTGCCTATATTGAAACTAATTGAAAGGGAACAGTGATGAGACATTTTTCCAGAAATTGTTCTGTATTCCATATTTACTGCATTTACTCTGGCAAGGAGAAGAGCTGGCTCCTAGCACCACAATAGTTTTTAGCTAAAACATTTTAATTCCAGAGTATAAATCCCTCGTTTTTCAGCAATGCAAAAGTGACAATTACTGTTTCCCCATGCATTCTGCAGACTTCAAAGGTTTATTTTGTTGTTCAGACACATTAGGAGGCTGATTTCATGCAGAAGGAATACAGCTTAATCTATTTGCCTCTTTCTTTTAAAGCACAGGTTGTTCCAGCTTGATCTTTGTAGGTACTGAATACTTGGATGTTTGGTGTTTCTGGAGATCATCCCACCTAAACAAAAGAAGAAAGGGCAATCTTTTTTTTTTTTCCCCTTCCTTTTTTTAGGCACTCTTTTGAGAAAAATATTTTTATATTTATGTATAGCTTTCAGTAAGTTAACAGCTAATATATTAAGTCATTATGTAAGACATAAACAGAACAACTGCAATTCTTGTTCCAGTTTGCAAGTCCTGAAGAGTTTATAATACCATCGTTCATTACATTCCAAGGATTCTTATTTCTTTTGTACTTCTGTCTTTCTAATGTTTACTGGAAGCCTTTTGGCATGTTAATGTAGTAATTTGTGACTACAGAACACTATTTGTTTTCATGCAGTGTTTAAATGTTTTATATGCAGCACTGCTACAGGATACTATATACAACAAAAAATTCTTGAAAAATTAGGTGGTTAAGAATTTTGGTATTATGTCAACTGCATCCAACAGATGCTTATTGAAACAAAGCACATGATTCAAAATTTCCAGAGTTGAACAGAAGTAGATTTGTAAGCTGTGTTTTTAGCTGATTTAGCCCATGTATTTTATCTTTTACTAGAATTTTAAAGTGCAAAGAGGAGCTCAAAACATCAAATTATATAACGTAGTAGTTATCTCTAGAATCTGGTATATATTTTGGAAAACACTATGTGTTTGGAGAAAGAAGGTATTATATATCCAAATATAGAAGTGATAAACAGGAACAAATTTTAAAAAAAAATAACTTGGAGGAAACAAGAAGTGCACTGTAAGTTAAAACAGCCCACAAGTTTGTGTGACTTCAGTTTGCTGAAGCAGCACTTGTATAGCCAGCAGCTCTATGTGACAGTAACTTTGGCCTTATTTTAGAGGTTATAGTTTCACATGTCTGCATAGTTCTTGTGGCTTTTAAGACTTGCTCTACTGCCCCTAAAATACTGGTTCTTGTCAACGTTATAGCAAGCTTTACATCTTGATATCTACAAATAGCCCAGGTTTGCCCCCCTCTCCCTCTTCAGGGTACTGTCAGGTAGCAATGAGTGAAATAATATTGAGGTGTCCTTTTCTTTTATGAAAAGCTTCCATTTCAAACATATTTGCTGCTGGGTGCTCACTCATGGCTCATACTGTAA
The DNA here is from genome assembly GCA_013397195.1 of Hylia prasina. Classification (NCBI taxonomy): domain Eukaryota; kingdom Metazoa; phylum Chordata; class Aves; order Passeriformes; family Sylviidae; genus Hylia; species Hylia prasina. Next base: position 184,094 of record VYXD01015755.1, on the reverse strand, counting down.
TTAAAAAAAAAGTATTGACTGTGGTTTCCATTACAATTTTTCCTGTGGTCAAAGCTTTTAAGGAACATGTTGGTTTAAAGAATTAATATTAAGAATTAATATTGCTATCTGGGATTCAAACTGCTATTCTAGAAAAATATGAAAATAGCTAGACAGTGGTAAGTTTGATTTTTCTTTCCTTGCTCTGTATTGGGCAAAGCTGCATCCTGTAAAATGGCACAGAGAATAAATACTGTACATATAATGATTTATCATAGGGAGAAAAGAGTACCAGAAGCATCACCTGAATCTCTTAAAATGTCTGTCTGTAGTACTCAGGTTAGTAGGCTTCTTAGTCCAGTATAAGTAAGATGAAATTAATATCTTCCTCATCTTTTCTGTGAACTCTGCCATTCATAAACTGCTAGGTTTTAAGTTGGCTTGATTTCTTGTAAATTCTCCATAGAGAAGTTAGTTTGATGACTAAATTAGTTAAAAAATCTGAACTAATTATTGTGTCTTCATTGTTCAACAACTCTCACAAAAATTCCTTGTTTCAGCCTTTTTTGTAATCCTCAGCAAGACGAATCTCCCCCACCTGGGAAGATGAGTGTCTGTTCAAAAGCATTTGTGAAACACAATTATCAGAGTAAATGGCTGAAAAATGAGAGCTTCTAAATTCTGCTAACATGTGTCTTACCAAAGCCATGCACCTTTTGTGGATAATATAAATAACATCCTCTGTACTTCAGAGGTCCTCTGTGTGGAAACAGGAGAATATTTATAGTTTGAATTTACTTTTTTTGGTTTATTTTTAAAAGAGCACGGGCCCTGGAGTGCAGCTGCATGATGATACACTCTTTAGCTACACAGAAATAGCTCAAAAAGAATTATTAGAGAAAACAATGGGCTAGATGAGCACATTGGCAAATGCAGAGTGAGTAAATGCTAATCTCTGGCAAAAATGCCCATCTCTTCTCCCTCGACCAAATAACTTATTACAAAATTTACTGGAAAGGGCTGACATCCTAGAACCAATATTTGTAGCAAAAGCAACTTACTATCTATGAAATATAGCTAGACTGAAAGTTGCACCTTCTCCTTAGGGGTTTCTTGTGCATCCTCATAGGTGAGACTGTATATCTGTGAACTTAAGTCTTCTATTTTGCTTGGTGCAATAAATCAGTGGTGTTTGGGAGAAATACTTCCCATGTCAAGATGAAATCTGTGAATAATTTGGGGAATAGAACACACCTAGCAGGAAGTCTTGCAAATGGCAAACCTTGGATGTCAGTATCATGTTGGCCAGGTTTCATAACACGTAGATCATAACACATAGGTCCATCTTCCTTAAGGATTCTCAGGCCAAAGAATTGGAAATATGGGCCAACACTAAACAAAATATAGGTCTTTCTATGGGAGTAGTCAACACCCAGAGCTTAAGGCAACATCTTTGAAAAAACCAAGTTAATCATACATCCTAGGTGATGAATAAAGGAGGGTGTTGGATTTTTACCTAGAGTAAGCTCTTGCCAAGAGTGTGGGAGTTGCAGAAACACCACAAAGGAGCAGATCAAAAGTCTGTGACAGATGTGTTACGTGCAGATTTAAGGAAACGGTTTGATGAAAAATAGACTATTTTCATCCTGAAGGCATGAAATTTGAAAGTGATGTCAGGAGGAAGGGCCAAGGTTTACACAGAACAAAGAACAAATTTTCTCTCTGTTCCAGAGCAAGCTTTGCTTGGAAGAACAGTGAAATACTTGTATGTTTTCTTTTAAATAAGTATCATGTGCTTTCCAATGTGTTTGTGTGAGGTATTACCTTGTATGGAGAAATCCAGGCTGAAAGTGGCTCTTTGAGGGTAGCAGTTAAGAAAGACTTAAAAAATAAAGAGCATGGCACAGAGTACAACAATCATATTTACAACCAGGAGAATATGGAGGCTGGAAGGGTGGAATGCAGCTGTAGTTTCAGGATTGTTGAGTGTGGTTCTGTCTAAACTGGAATCTGAAGGTGTGCCTTATCTAAACCCATCAGAACTAGTCTTGGGTAGTGTACAGTTCATACACAGGATCTTAGCCTAGTTTTGTGTCTTTCATAGATGTGGTTTTGTGAGATATGTATTGACTGAGAGCAGCAAACATTAACACTTTTCCCTCAGAGAATAAGTACCAAAGGAGACAGATGCTTTCAATTTTCAGAAAAAATGCCATGTATAAACAAGGTTGTGCTCAGGTGGCTGTTGTTTAACTGCCATGTCTTCACACATGGAGTGCTTGCACCTTTTGGCAAGTAAGACATATTTTGTTTAGGAGAAGCTAATCCTGTATCACTGTGTTGTGGTATTTGGCTTTCAAATTAACTAGCAGTTGCCAGATGTCTCAGTTTATGAAATATTACAGATCCTGAGGGGGAAAATGTAACAGAGAGTTACTGAACTGCAGTGTTTCCTCTGGAGAGGTGGAGGACCAGCCAGCTAAAGGCAGGTGATCAGAGAAACTAGAAATAATCTGGGATGGAACAGCCTAGCCAGAGTCTTGTCCTTTGTGACTCTCATTGACTTCAGAAAGAAATGAAGAAAATTTGGCACCCTAGAAAATTAAATCATTTTGCATTTGGGTGCCCAAAGAGTTAATGCATTAGTCTTTTTCTGAGCATTCATGTTTCAAAACTTTCACTTACCAGTCGTGGACAGGTTTTTAGTTTTCTCTGGGTAAGGTTTCTCTTTCTGATGATAGTAAATCATGTGAATGTTAAAATATCCAAGGTAGATGAAGAGTATAGTTATTGCAGTTGACTGTAAATAGTGCTTTTATCTCTGATTGAAGGTGGGCAGTACCACTGTGAACTGGGAATGCTGTTAAATGTAGACCTATAATCATAAGGAGATGGACAAGGAAGGGGTAATGTGGAAGTCAGAAGTCTTGTGAGCTTCACCTTCAGAAGGGGTTTGTGCAGCACTGAAAATTTGGCAAAGCTTTCCTTAATTGTCAGATTCTAGTCCTTTCCATACATGCTGCTGGCATGTTCTGCTTCAGATCAGTGGGATTCAAAATTCTTTTCAGCTTCTTCTGCAGTAGGAGAAAGAAGGTGAGTTCTGACTCTTCTAGGTTTGCTCCTCTGTTTGTCATGTGGAAATAAACTACAGCTTTCTGGCAGCCCACTGTTTTTGCCTTCATGCAAAGTGTTTGGATTATGTGAACCTATATTATTATACACCGCTTTTCTGGATTTTTTTAATGCAAAAAGCTGAGTATTGTAAATTCTTACAAACACATCAAGTCAATAAATCTGACCACGAAATATCATTAGTACCTGACAGGTACTAATGTACTTTCACAAGTCTTGCAAAAAATAACCCCCATAATGTTTCTTCAGGTTTTTATAAGAATTTTTTAAGCATTCAGATATTACCTTTCAGTAAATCCTATCTGTCTTTTGATTTGAAGTAGTTAGAAAGAGATGGAATTTAAGTGCAGCATTATTACAGATTTTTAAGTCAAATTGTGGTTGTGATCTGTCGTTTCGATAGTTGTTGCATTGTTGGCAAATCTGCATTTTAAATGTAATTGAGTTTCATTGCTCTGATGTATTTTTCTGCAAAATTAAAATCTTCATCTGTGCCATTTTCTCCTGCAATGCAAATTCTATGCCAAATACAGATGGTAATTTAATATTATAGATTGTATCTGTTGACATTCTGAAAGTTTTCATGTTTTACCCAGAGTCAGACCTCCATTTCCCCCAGAAACTGATTATTTTGAAGATTTGTTTCAAGTCTTTTGTTTAGCATGTGTGTATCTTCCTACTTCATCTGATTAGAACTTTTATCTTTAAATCTCTTGGTTTCTTTTCTTCAAATGTTTGAGGTGCAACTTTAATCTATGCATACAATTTTACTACAGACAATTTTACAGGTTTAAAATAATTTTCCAGTTTTTAATTATGGGTTCTTTGTCAATCTCTTCCTTCTTTAACTCTCCAAATAATTCATGCACTGCATTTCCTTACATGTATTAATGTACCCTGCTTTCTCCAAACCTCCAAAAGATTCCTAGAGAAATGAAAATGTTCCTTGCTCTGTTGAGTAGAGATCTGTGAAAACTGCAGAGTAATCTTTAGACCTCTCTGCTTGTCTGTGTGCAGTCTCTCATGCTCTCTTTTTCCACATGGTGTAGTTTGGCTGCTGGGAGGAGTGAGTTGTATGCCCAGAATGATGTCAGGAGGGATTAGTGCCCAAGTTTTGGGGGGTAGCCTGACTTGTTTGTAATCTTCATCCTTTCTATTATATATTCACTTTCTGTATCTTCTTTAACATGTCACTCTGGTTCATTAGGCCTAAAGTGGGGAACTAAGTGAAGAAAAGTCTCAGGCACCCTGTGTCTTGTACCAAGACAAAAGTGTTTATTTATCTTACTGAAGGTGACAGTTCTGTTTATCTTTAGGAGAAAAGATTTTAACCAGCAGACTTGTAATAACTTTGGTAATGAAATAATGAGCTATACACAACCAGTGGAAGATTCTGGACCTCAAGGAAAGCAGGGATTGCAAAATGGTTTCCTTCAGTTCTGTTTTAGAAGTTAGTAAATAGAATCCTAAAAGTAAGTGTACAGAGAGTAGATACTCTGAAGCAGATCAGTCAGTTCTGCAGAGCCCAGGATTTTGTTACCTATTGTAGCAACCAGATGTGTTAAAAACTACAGAGAAGCAATCCCACAGAGTATATGAAGGTAGAGCAGAGAGGTATTCAGTCATTTAACTTGTAGGAAGTTGCACTACACTGTAAGGGTCCAGACAGAGAGTAGAACTAAGTATTTGCACTTCAGTCAAGTTACAAAAATGTGACTTTGTACACTGAAGATATATTTTTGCCACGGGACAGGGGAGCACTCCAGCCCTCATTGTTTTCTAAAGTTCTTGCATCCTTGCCAGCGTTCCCAAACATAGGCATTTTAGGGCAGTGTCATATACAGAAGATTTCTGATGGTTGGTTTGTTGGGGTTTTCTTCAGTAAGGCACAAGTAGCTGAATTTGAAACTATAAGCTTGGTTAAAATATAAGATAAATGCATATTTTATTGTGAATACACGATTTTATAAAGGTTAAACCACTCCACATTATCTATCTGGAGAACAAACTTGAGTATTTTCCCTGAAAAAGTAACATTCCGTTTTCAGCATGTGCCATCCCTTGAGCTGTAAAATTGTTGCCACCAGGCAAGCTAATGATACAAGTCCTTTAGTTTAATTAGAGGTTTGTTGATTGGCTTTTATTTGAGGCAGAGAGAGGGAGGGTAGTTTGTATTTTTGGCAGGAAGGGAAGGGCAGGAAGTTATTTTGCTTTTACAAGGAATAGATGTCCTATATTATATGAACTAAAGACATGTGTGTTCTCAGCAAAGTGTCAGAACAAAGACAAAATCTCTGCATGAGAGAACTTACTGTGTAGGAGGATCTTTATGTAGCAGATCAGCTGCATTAAGCTAGAAATTACAGTATTTAATTCCCCATGAAGTTCTAATGTGAGCCTGTCGCATAGGCAGTGCAGAAAGCTGTGTGCAAAAGTTCTTCTTGACTCAGGAATACTCACACCCAACTTCCCTTGGGGGAAAAAACTGCCCAAAGGATGTATGTGGAATGATGATTTATGTGGCAGTGATATATTCTGGAAGGAGACAATAGAAATTGGTTGCAGGGGATATGATGTGACTTTGCATGAATGGAGTCAGTTTGGAAGTCCCAATACAATTGAATATAAGATTGAAAGAAAAACATGAAAGATCAGAAAGAATAGGATAAGCACAACTGGAAATATTTCCTTGCTAGGATGGAGGAAACTAGTGAGGTAATTCACTGTTTATAAGAGGGGACGCTTTTGTGAAAGGGTTTGTAGCAATTGTGGGAGTACCAAGTGGGAATTAGAAAAGGTAACACGGGAGGCAGCAGTAGTTTAGGAACTTCAGCAGATAGGCAGTGAGAACTCAGGCAAAGGTTTCCCCCCCAGGAAGTGAGAGAAAAAACTTGCTTGTTTTTCAAGGACGAATTATAAAGGGGGAATCAACAGGGCTTGGCAAAATACTCAGAGAAGTGGGAGAGAAGAATGACTACAAAATAATAGATGTGTTGTTCTGACAAACAGGAGGATGCTGGATCTGTGAAAGCACAGAAAAGTGGTTTTGAATGGGGCAGCTGCTATGAGATTATAAACACAGTCAGATATTAAGTATAGTTGAACAGAGCTGAATATTCCCATTGAAATTTCCGGACTGAAGATCCTGATATTTACGTAGGTGTGACAGCAAATTATGGCTTTTAATTGGCATTTCTGTGCCTTTCCTGTTTATGCTTTTGAAACAGGTGCAAACAACCTTTGACAATCATGTAACAAAAGTTGGCTTGTACATATTTTTTTTGTGCATGCGGGAAGTGCAGCAGATATGCTTAAGTGTGACAACTCAGGCCCTGGCTTGCAGTAGAAGCTCACATGATCAAATCACTGTTTGGCTGACTTCAAGTCTTGGTAGTGTGACTGTCACAGTATAGCTGAGCTTTGTCTTAAAGCTTTAAATATTGGGACAGGAACATTCATGGAACATAGCAGATTCTCTCTCCATAAGATCTCACTGAATCACAGAATCCTGTAATTGCTAAAGAAATAAGAACAAGGAATTTATGTTTAAGTTTTACTTCAACTGCCTACATTGGGTTCAATTAGCCATTATTCATGAGATATTTAGAATTATTCAGATCACAAGTCATACAAGGAGCAGCTGAGGGAGCTGGGGGTGTTTAGCCTGGAGAAGGCCCAGGGGGGAACTTAGTGCTCTCTACAACAACCTGGAAGGAGCTTTAGCCAGCTGAGGGCTGACCTCCTATCCCAAGTATCAAGGGACAGGACAAGAGGAAATGGCCTCAGGTTGTACCAGGAGAGGTTTAGATTGGATACTGGGAAAAATTTCTTCAGTGAAAATGTTGCCAAGCATTGGAACTGACAGGGCAAGTGGCTGAGTCACCATCCCTGGGGGTATTTAAAAGATGCGTAAATGTGGTGCTTGAGGACATAGTTTAGTGCTGGACATGGCAGTGCTGGGTTAAGGGTTAGACTTGATGAAGTTGAAGGTCTCTTCAAGCCTAAACAATTCTATGATTCTACAATTTTTACCAGAGATGAAAGATTTGATAACACGACCTCCTTTTTAATGTTTGTAACTTGAACTCTGTCTTCAACATTTTAGCAAAGTTTTGGCTTTATGAGTTCATATCAAGAAAAGCAACATAAATTATATTCAAAATTAGATTCTGTAGAATAATCCTGACAGCTGTGCTGCCAGCTAAGTTGTCCTTTGATTTTAAAATGCCATTAAATCTTGAATTGATATCTAGGTTCAAAAGCCTGTTTGATCTGTTTTTTACTCCCTCCTACATTTTTAATGAGAAATTAGACTCTCTTGTAACTACTTAAATGTAAAGATAACTAAGACTATTTGGTGAGTAAAATCATGCTTAGATATGAGTTAAAGCTGCTGAAACCAAACCTAAATCCTGCCTGCTTCTTTCTGCCTCTTGCACCCTTCCAAAAATGATAAGATCTGATGCTTGCCAATCTTGTAGTTGCATTATTATAAACTTACGAAGCACAGCAAGGTACAAAATTAATTCTGTCTCCTTTAGCCCTGTAGATGACCGCTATATATGCACAAAGTTGTTTTTCCACTGTTCCTTCTGAAATTCAAATGCAACTTGAAATATTTCCAGCCCATAACCAAGATTTTGCACATTATTAAATGAGTGAGTTCTTGGCAATCATCACAGATACTTCTTTTTTCTAAAAGAATAGTAAACACTTGTTCTCTCTCTGCATGACTGAATTTCACAACAAAGGGAAAAAGTTCTCTCAATCTCTTTTACTCAAAGTTAGCTTCAGATTGTGTAGGAGACTGTACAGCCTTGGTCAGCTTGTTGGGGAATAAAACTCATTTTTCTCACTGGCATTTTGTAACTTAAGTTATATTGCAAAGACAGGAATTAATTGCTTGGCTGTATAAGCTGTTAATCACAGACTGCTGGAGATCAGCATTTTCTGTATCACAACAGTCATCCACTGTTACTTCTAACATGTCTTTTCCTCACCCAAACAGAAATGTCACAATACTGAATGCCATTTACAGGAGCACTTAATTACCAGAATTGTCGCAGTTTAGCACTACTTTCAGAGTCCTCAACACAATTTTACGTTATTGGTGCTACTTCAATTTTATCTAACTTGCAAAACATTGAAGGGTATTTGAGAAATGCCTAATCCAGATCTTAAGCAAGTGTAACTGAAACTGGAACAACTCAGATGAGTGGCTTTTTGTGTTTTGTAGCAGTTTTACAGACTGTGATGAAAAAAATGGTTGTTTTCTCAAAAAGCAGTGTCAGTGCACAAAGAAGGAGATGCACACTGGAATCTCCTCTAAGCTTCTATGAAGAAAGATAGCAACTAGTGAAGCATAATACAGTAACTAAATCTTTTGAATGATGTGTTATAAGAGATCCTGTATTGCTCTCCGACATCTTGAGGGAAAAAAAAAAGATGAGATTTTGTTCAGGCCATCTAAATAAACATTTTCAAAGATTTTTACTGATGACTGTGTAGATTTATGTCTAGTCAAAAGGATGCCTTTTTGTGTAAACTCAGCTGGCTGAATTTTATGACTCTGTGCTCACTTTCTAATAAACAGAGAGGCAGGATCACACCAGGCTGAGACAAGTTTCCTGAGGTGAGAGGAATGCCTTTTTGATGGTGCTTATCTGTCTTTCCATGAGGTCTCTGACAGTTAAATGGCTAAACTTAAGTGAAATTAATGTCTTCTACAATGAAAACCTTCTTGAACAAGTATCTAAAAATGAAAGTGATAGATAATGTACTCTCTTAAACTTACATCACCAGATCAATTTTTTACTGCTTGCTTTTACGATGGTATCTAGGATGACTAGGTATGCATAAGGTGCTTGAGGCTGTATAATCGTAGAATAAAAAGCAAGTCCTAACTCTCAGAGTTTACACACTAAATATAAAACAACATGACAGAAGAGCACAGAAAGCAGGAATAAAAAGGGTAGTGAGAGTGTCTGGGTCAATAGTAATCATGACCCATCAATAACCCAATAACACTTTTGCAGACTTTGTAACAAGAGCATTACCATGTGACTTCGAGGTTGATAGGATTGTAACTGTGGGGAGGTTTCCGAGGAGACCTTTTGAGGTAAAAGGATCATGGGGACATATTTATGGGAAGTAAATCTTTGTGAACTGATGGGAAGTTCAGACCCTAGTTTAGAGCAGGGTTACAGTGTTTGGCCATTCTCACTGTCAAAAAGTGTTTTCTTCTGTGTAAGTGAAATTTCTTATATTTCAGTTTGTATCCATTGCTTTTATCCTGTTACTGGGAACTACTGAAGAGAGCCTGGCTCCATCTTCTTTACACATTCCCATCCAATATTTGTACACACTGAAGATGCCCCTGAGCTTTCTGTTCTCCAATCTGTTCTCCAAGAACAGCCCCAGCTCTCCCAGCCTCTTATATGACAGTAGTTTCCATCACTCAGTCACCTTCACGGCACTTCTATGAAGTGGAAGTGAATCCCATGGCAACTGGGATTGTTCCAGTTTAATGTTTGTCACACCATGGGTGCCAAACCTTGACTCAGTGCTCCAGGAGTGTTTTACCAGTGCTGAGTGGAGGGAGGGGAACCTGTCAACCTGCTGGCAACATTTTTCTTAATCCACAAGGATGCTGGCCATCTTTGCCAACACCCTACAAAGTTTGGCTTAACAGAAGCCAGAGAGTTGAAGTAAGAATATGGTGAACTTTTGATGGTCCCCATGTCATTCATAATCCAGTTTTCTCAGTCACCAGCTGTACCAGGCATATCCACCATGAGGTGTTGGTAAGAAAAGTTGCTTTATACAGATGCTATTTCCATCACTAGAGTGATAAGTATGACTTTTGTATGGTATCTTCAAATGAAAATTTCATTAGGCTCAGGAGCAACTCCTGTGAAGTTGAGGATACGAACTGAATCTCATGATTCTGGAAAACAGCTTAATCTGCTGACATTTTCTGGATCCTGAGCTGGACAGGAGGAATCTTGGCCAGGAGAGGAATACAGGCTGCCTCTTGTACCATCTCCTGCACACTGAATGAAGGAGAACAAAGATGGCATCTTCTAGGAGAACAACACAAGTTGCATGATATGGAGAGGTTGGAGTGCAGAGTGGGACATGGAAGGGAAGGAATAAGTAACTCCATACCAGAAAGGAGATGGGGAAGCTCCTGTATAAGCTCTGGGCCAGCTCTCATCCAGGATGAGGAGGAAGACACTTTAAAGAAGCATAGGGACAAGGCAGGGGAACTGGGTGGAGATTCAAATAGAAAGCCTTCCCATATGTTCCCTTCAAATGTAGATTTGGTGTCATTTCCACAGAAGATGGAGGTGGATTTGGGGTCCTTCCCACTAACCTGTGTAGAACCATTATTAAACTTACCTAGGTGATGTGAGAACTGATGACATTTCTCACATCATCTCGGTAAGTTTAATGGAAATTTCTTCTGAAGTGGGATGCTACTAGTGATCAAAACACTTTGAGGTGAAGACTTTTTAGACAATTTGTCTGATCCAAAATTTTGTTCAGTAAGCTACGGCTGTTTCCTGACCTCATGAAATGGCACTGCATGGGAGCTACACAATTCACATGCAATTCCAAAAGATGGCAACCTTAGTCTTCCAAACTGGGGCCTCTGCTAAACAGCTCTACAGCTCCTAACAGTTCACAGTGGTGAATGTTTGAAAATTCTGTGTTGTCCCAAACTGAGCTTTTTATCTATCTATTCTATTTTTCATATATTTTTACATATAAGATGGAATATATGTGATTCAGTTGAAAAATGGGCACCTTCTCAAGTGAATTTTTGTGCTTGAAGGAAGGGAAGGTTAGGAAACCTACAATCCCTGTTTCAGACTATGACTTCAATTATATACAGAAGTGAGGATCTGCTATCAATCTGTGCTGAAGCTCCTGTGGCATCATGATAAAGCAGAGACAGATTGGCAAAATAATGAGAAAGGAACTATTTAATTTGATGAATTTTAATATACTTGCTCTTGTTTTACAGAATTGTTAGGCTTTATTCACACAGTCCACTAATCTTGCCTGTATTTTAATGGCAGTCACTACCATTGTGAAACTCTGCATAACTCTGGATAGATATACTCTTGATATAAGATAAGATAAAGATAAGATAAATAGCCTTACATTCCTAAACAGCCTACATTCATTCTCATGCCTTAAAAGATTCATCTTTTCTCTTGGTTAGTATTTATTTTCTATTTATTTTATTTCTAACTTGATCTTTGTGTCCAGTTCCTGCCTTTTTTTGTGGTTTTGTGTTCACCAAGAATCTTACTTGTGAATAGTTAATCACAGAAACTTCACAGAGAAATTCATCAAGAAATGCAGTTACTTTAGAAATTTTTATTAAATCATGTAGTTACAACTGAAGCTGCATTGACAAAACCAAAAAATTCTGATGCTGAAGTATAAATTCTGTGGTTTTGTGACAAATACTGCTTTTGCATTACAGGATCACTGCTGGATGGAAAATGAAGCATCTTGCTTATTTTCCAAAAGTCATGTTTGGAAACCATCAGCTTGGAAAAATCTATCTTGGTTTGGCTTAAAGCCAGATTTTGAAATTTCAGCTTTCATGAAGCAGAACTGTCTTTCTTCAAGCAGCTCTAGCAGCAGGGTCAAAATCAAAGCCCCACTCCATTTTATGCAAAGCTTTTCACTTCGGCAGTCGTTCATCCGTCCCCAGTCCAGGGATAAAGAATTCTATCTTTTTTGGGTTGTGCCAGTTCCTTATGTTTTGCCCTTCCTTACTTAGATTGTGCTGCTGTGAAGGGATAAGTATTGGCTATTACTGTCATTCCTTCCCATATGTAGCAGAAGTGGGAGAGAATTTTGAAGGCAGTTTTGCTGCTTTTGTGCAGAAAGCTTGTGATTTTAGCATTGCTCGCAGGTATTTTCCTCTGACTATGTTGGTTGATCATTCTATTTTAACCAACTCAGTATTCCAGCAGTTTTGTGTGACATTCATATTACTCTTCTTGGTTATGTTTATTGCTTGCCTAGGTAAGATTTCAGACAGGGATCTTATTTCTACAAGGTTTATCCTGTGCTACAACTCTCTTTACTGAATGCCTGAGCACCTCAATGTTCAGTACATTTATTCTTGCCAACCCAGTGGAATATAAAGCTTATTTTTTTATCTATTTTTAACAAAGGGAAAACAGTGGTTCGTAGAGGCTAGAATTTCATCTAGCCTTACAAGGGAAGAAATAGCAGGCTCCTGTGCATAATTTCCATGTGTTTGGCACCCTAATTACCTCTGTTAAACAGTTGGGGTGATGGATGTTGCATATGGGGAAGAGTGAGCAGAAAGCTTCAGCATTCTCAGCAGGAAGCTACTCTGAGCCAATTAGCAAGAACACGGATGTTTCAGGACCTCTGCCTCCTTCTGCAGCTTTGGCATTTAGTTCTCTGTGGGCCAGAGGCACCTCCTTCCTTTGGCACACTGCCTCTCCTGTCAGTGCATGCAAACTCTGAGCTTTGGTACATGTTCTTACCCTTCTATGTCTTTTAAATAAAAGAAAAAAATAACCAAACCCATGGTGGTTTCCCTAGAATTGACATCCCTTATATGTGAATCGGTGGAATAAGCATTGACTGAGAAGGCTTTCTGCTCACTTGGGCATGTTGAAGTTGCATCTCCCAGATCCTGGGGGAATGCCCAAGTTAGCAGGCTGCCTGGGAGGCAGGAGCTAGGGAGGAAGCTGTGCTGCAAGGTTGTGTGAGTAAGCTGGGAGTCCTGGGGCCTGGAGGAGGATGACTTGTGACTTGGTTCTCCTGGCAGGGAGGGGAGCAGAATCCCATCTTCCAGACTTGTTTGTGCATTTTAAACACAACTGCAAAACAAGTCCAAGGAGTCCAATCTGTATTTTTGTTACTCAGGTGACAGCCCAAACTACTCAGTGGTAAATGTGTGTACTCCTTCATGTCTTCTGCTCCCCTCCCTCTCTGCTGAGCCTACCTTCCAATTAAGCATGTTTTAAGGCAGCAGAAAGAGAGAAGGTGAGAGAAACCTCCTCGTGCTGAAAAGGCCTTTAACCCAGGTGTCTTGTGTTTTTTTTCCCAGTGAGTTTTCTAACCAGCAGGATACTGTATGAAAATAAACACTTGCAACAATTTTGTCCTCTCTGTCTGTGTTTTAAAAGAAAATGTTTACCTGTTCATTTTGTGAAGTACTGTGAGCTCCAGCTATAGGCTGGGTGTGTTTTGAATACAGGTATTGGCTCTTTGGGAGCCACTGTCACCTGGGATTTTTGGGTCTTCAGTTAGAATAGGCAAGTGACACAACGGCCAAAATGTTTTATTTTCAGCTTGTACAGAAGCAAATTTTTTAGAAAACTTCCAAGTTTAAGTGAGAGATGTCCTTTGGAGTAGGCACTTGCAGATGCCTGGTTTATGGTTTTGGAATTGCTATACAATTACATAAGTGTTTAAATTCTCTGTTGAATGTAATCTTAACTGAGGAGTGCCCCATGTTAGTGTCCTTGCTCCTTTTCCTGTCTCTTTGCCTATTCTATTTCCAAATCTTTAAAAAAATATATAGAACACTTACTAATCACTTCTGTAGTACTTTACCTGATAGTCACGTCTCTGTAAACTTGCTCATCATTACAACTACTTCTTTCTAATACCTATCTTGTTTTAAATCTATGTAACTTCTTTCTACAGACCATAATTAGATTCAATTATACGCATAGGGTTTTTTAGGAAATATTGCCATTATTTAATCTATTGGTTTTCTTTCATCAAGGACCAGAATTTAAAACAGCACTCATACATCTTATAAAATTTTGTATTTAGGTCAACCTATTTTCCCTCCCATTTTTTACTGTAACCTCTTACCTCTGTATTTTTCTGTTGAAGATGCAGGGCCAGTTTACTTCTTGCTCCATCAAATTAATTTATAGTAGAGGTACAGTGAAACAGTCTCACTGTATCAAATAGATATACTTCTCACAACAGAAATTTATCCATAGATTTAGATACAGCTTCTCTCAGAAAACATTCTTGGACTAATTTCAGCTGAACACTGTACTCTTTATTTTATGCTGATTACATTGGTCTCTGTTCCAATAAAATATACTTCTTTATGCCAGTATGTTTTTTCCCTAAGAAACCTCATGAACTAAAAATCAACATGGCAAAATACTCATTAATACTTTATTATTTGGCAAAAGTGAAACTAGTGGATGATTTGCTGTCTAAGGTCTGGACAAAATTTAAAAATTGCTTAAGATTTTCCCCTGCAGAAATCTAATTCTCTCCATAATTATTGTCATTTCTGCTGCACACAAAGCCCCTCTCAAACTTCACTGGGGATAGTTTCCATGGGAACCAGAGAGTGAGAACTGATGAGTCTTGAAACAGTCAAATAATAATTTTCCTTTTTACCAGTGGGCAAAGATTTACTTCTCCACGGTTTAATGGAAAGCACTAGAGCTTATGTTTTGAATGAGGGGGGAAAATACGGCATCTGAAAGGAGACCAAGTCTGCTTTGTATATCTGAAGGGTTCATTCTTGCTGTATTAAAAGAGAAAACCACTATGTCCTCCTTGCAGGGTTGTATTCTGCTTGTGGACTCCTGAATGATAGAAAGGGAAACTCTCTATTGAATATAAATATTCATAGTCCAGGGAAGGTGAGGAGGGAGCAGTGGTCATGAGAAGGTGAGTTAATTATATGTGTGGCAGAGATACAGTCACGTCATGAATGCAAAATTTGAGAGGCTATTGAATGATCCTGCAGAAAGCATCCCTGGGGAAGGCTTTCCAGGAGCTGGCATTGACCTGTCTCCAGAACTGAACTGTGCTGGGTTTTGCACAGTGTTGAGTGCCCTCTTACCATGCCTGAGTATTAGCTACAATGGGGGTTTATTGCAATTTCGTGGGGGGGAGAAGAATCCCTCAAGAGGGATGTGAGGCAATGAATAAAGTCGCCCTGAAGTCTAATGAGGTGTTCTGCTAAACTGGCCATTATTTGGTTACCATAGTCATAGTCATCTGGATTATTTTCCTGAAATACTGAGAAGAGAAGGGAACACTGCATTTCATTCCTGTGAGAAAAAAAATATGGAAAAGATAGAGAAATGTCTGCCCTCTTTTGAATCTGTGATACTGTTATGAAAGATGACATCCAAAAGGAGAAGATAGCAGCTTCTACAAATCTTGCAGCCAAGTTGCAGTTCTCTAAAATTGCTGATGCACAGAAAAGACCAGAAGTGTTTCCTTACAGAGAATTAAATTTGGCCAATAAGCCGAGTTTTAATATGGCACAATTTAAACTTAAATTATAGGAAGATAAATGTCAAGGTATGTTTTTTTCTAAAATGTATTCTATCTTAAACTAATTTTTATATTCTTTACCATCATTTGGTTTTCCAGTGGTTTTGGGTTTGAGTACTTAATATATCCCTTTGTGTAATTATTTTGATCTCCATTTCACAAACATAAAGAGAGAAAAAGGAAAAGTGCCCATAGATTATAATCACAGTGCTTGGGATATTTTTCTCTTTTGCAATTAGTTGAAATAATAGAACCTGAGGGAGAATATTGTTATTTTTGTATTGTGTAATATATGAGATACAGGAGTGATTAATGATCCAATTCAGAGATTAAATTCAGAAATCCCATTTCTGTCTCTTACCAGTAATTACTCTGTTATAAACACCGATGGCAGTTACTGTATTGAAAAATGTGGACTCGAATTCTAAAATCTTTTTCTTAGCTTGTGCATGAAGCTAAGATAAAACAAGATGCTTACATTAAAAAAAAAAAGGCATGAAAAGGATTTTTCCTACATTAAAGATGTATTTTGGTGGGCTTCTGAGATAAAAACCCAGGTGTATTACTGGTAATATTGAAGAATACAGGAGGAGGATGGGGTGGCAGATGAAGCACAGTTATGCTCTGTCTTTGGATCACTTTATTTTGGCCCCCTTAGCCATGCACGAAGAGAATCTGCAAGCCAGGACTGTGGAGTTTAAATGTGTAAAATAGTGTTCAATTTGTCCTTGAATTCTAATACCAGATTTCCTACTGTTTTATAATGTCTTCATGTTAAATTATTGCCCTGTACAGCTCTGGTGATCAAAGGTAAATACAAATAAAGACTATATCATGTTTTTAATGCCTAGAAGAGTTTGTTCACTTCTTACTGCTTGTGTTTACCCACTTCTATGCCTGCCTCAACTTTGACAAGAGAAGAACATCACAAAAGTTCTTCATTCCTGTGACCAGGTGACCTGACTGAAGTTATGCTGGGAAAGAGACTGCTCCTTCTCTCTTTAGTCTGTAAAACAGGTGTGTTGTGGATGAGGTGTGTAACAGCCACCAAATGCTAGTACTGGTAGGCTGCTTAATGCTGTTCCCTGTTGTTCTCTGAGCTGGATCCCCTGCTGAACACAGACAGTAGGTAAGATGATTATTAGAGGAGAAACTGAAGACTATAACCTCTGATGAATCATAAATTTCAATCACTTCTTCTGGAGAAAAAGGCATCAGGGCCGCTGCTTATTCTGAAGGTCTGGATGGTGTGGTGAGGAAGAATGTGATGATATTCATATGGGAACAGCAGAAATGGTGGTGGTTCCCAAGCATCTGATAGGAGACAGTGGAACAAAGGACAGGGCTGACACAAGTGCCATTTCATCACAGCATGCCCCAATCCAACAGCACCGTTTCCTGGGAGATGGAACAACACTGCGTGCCTATTAATCACGAGAGAAGCTCTCTGCTGTTCTCACAAGTCCTCCAAGACCTGTCTAACTCGAGTGGGCGAGGATCAGCCCACCCATGACAAACTACTGCAGCTTTATCCTACATACTGTATATCATCAAAAATGTTATGTCTGCTCTGAACAAAATGTCCAAGTGTGATAAATGTGGGCAATGCTCCAAGAAAGTGGGCTTGTCTTCATGAGAAAATTGTACTTAAAATCAAACTTTAAGTTAATTCATTGTAATCAGTCTAATCTACAGACCTGCGTGAGACACTCATTTTTTTTTGTAAATGTTTCTGTCACACTGAAATGAATGTTTCGTGCAGATTAGTGTGCTGCTAACTAAATTGCTTTGAAATCTCATTAAATCTACTGTGACTTTCTCCTGTAGCAATAGTTATATGCCGTGGTCTTCTTTATATTGAACCCGTTCAGTTCCCTCTGTAATTATAAAAAAGGTATGTGCTTTAGGAAAGCTTTCAGTGAAGCAACAGGCATCTTCTCCCCTCCCAGGAAAGCCTATATTTCTAGAGGTTGGAGAAGGACTTGTGTAGTCCTGACTGTGGAATGTACAGCCATTCTCTCCTCAGACTGCATAAGGTAGGCCTCACTGCTGGAATTAATCCAGCAGTTTGAAATGGTACCAGTCAGAGGTCATGATATAGCTCTTTTCATTGTTGAGAATATTGGTAGAACAACTCTAATGGACAATCCACTCTTTTGTAAAGTGTAGAATTCCAGCAGAAGGCAAAATTATCAGATCTACATTTTTTTCTTACCTATCCAAGGAAAGAATGAATGTTTTCTCGGTAAGTAAGCTTTTAATTGAAGAAATACAAGCATCAAATACTTTAGAATCACTTAAAATCTGTCCACTGTGTGCTTTTTCTCTGATATTATGCTTGATCATCAGTGATCTATGTTTTATTGTGTTTTACTATTTGAACTGCATTATGAGATGAAAAGCTTTAAGGCACTTTTAAAATGTAGGTTAGGTTAGAAAAAACATTGTTCAGAATGTTACAAGAGTCATTTAAAAGAAGCTTGTTACTGTGACATTTATGTCTAAAATCAATATGCTGGGGCAAGTTTTTATCTGCAAGGATAATGGTAGTAATTTTAAAATAAAAAAAAAGAAAGAAAAATCTGATTCCCAGGGAAGGGCAGAAGCATGAAAGCAGAATTATTTTCATGACCCAGTGAGAAAATTCTGCCAGCAAAGTCTTTGTTACTTGTTTATGTAGTCTTGTGTAAACCAAAAATATTTTAATTGTTTATTTAAAAGATGCAATGTATGTTTTATGTTGTCTCCTCCAATTATGTGTGTCAAATATATTTTACTTTACAGAAACCTTTCAGGCAATTATTCAATAACTTGGCAAGAAGTAACTTAATGACCACTAAGTAGTCCTCCAAACAAGATGTCTCTTTGTCTGCAAGTTGTTAAATTTATGAAAAGTAAACCTTAAAGTTTAAGTAAGTAAAATTAAGTTAGAGACAAAAAGAGTGTGCTAAGTGTCAAAAATAGCTTCACTTCTACTTTTACAATGGTGGGGAGCAGCTCAAGAATTACAATCCATTTATCATTATTTCCAGCTACTGCTTGAACTGCTGTATTCCTTTTTCATTTCTTAGGCAGATATTACAATGTTTATGACATAGCCTAGAATTATTTTTACTACTTAAGCATCATACTGTTTGTCTGAGATAATATCAGGTATTCCCTTTACCATACCACTTCTTGAGTTAAACTTACTGAAATCACTCTTTTTAAACAAAAGAAAGGGCTGCTAGATCAGAAGATCCTAGAGCAACTCTCAAGGAATTTGTTAAGGACCGAGTAAAAGCAGCATCCAAGAAACAGCTATAATTCAGTATGTTGGAAGCATAACCTTTCCCAGGACTGATCTGTTCCTGATTTCACTGAAATTAAAGGCTGTCTTCTGCTCATGTTTTGTAGCAGAGGAGTTAGGCTGACAAGAACTCAGTAGATGCCCTGGTGATACACGAGTTAGGCTATTGCAGCATGACTCAAGCAATACTGACTTAGGCTAAAAAGAGGATCTACTCTAAATAAGCAGGGTTATGTTTTTGTCCTTGGTAACATGACTGTGACTTACACAGCAATCTGGCAGAGATTTACACTGTGCTCTTTTCAAGAGGCAAAACGTCCCCACAAATGGTATTTGGTTTGCATGGAAAGGTTTTGGTAGCGGAGGGCTACAATTGTGACTTCAATGTGAAGCTGATAGAAGCTTCTCCTGTATCTGACAGAGCCAATGCCAGCTGCTTCCAGGATGGACTCACTGCTGGCCAAGGCTGAGTGGTGGTAGAGCCTCTGGGATAACATAGTTAAGAAGTGGGGAAAAATTATTGGTGGAAGCAATTGCAGCCAGATAAGACAGGAGTGAGAATGTGAGAGGAAAATCCCTGCAGACAGCAAGGCCAGAGAAGGAGGGGGAGGAGGTGTGTCAGGCAGTGGAACTGAGATCCATTCCCCTGCAGCCCAGGGTGCAGCCCATGGTGGGGCACCTGTTCCCCTGGAGCCCATGGAGATCCACAGTGGAGCAGAGATCCACCTGCAGACTGTGGGGGACCCCATTCCAAAGCAGGTGGCTGGCCAAAGGAGGCTGTGGCCTTGTGGGAAGCTGGGAAGCCCATGCTGGTGCAGACTCCTGGCAAGACCTGTGGCCCCAAGCAGAGAGGAGCCCACACTGGACCAGTTTTGCTGGCAGGGAAACCCCGTGGGGGACCCACACTAGAGCAAACTGTTCCTGAGCACCTGCACCCTGTGGAAGGAGTGCACACTGGAACTGGGAAAGGATGTGAGGAGTCCTTCCCCAGAAGAGAAAGGGGTGTCAGAGACAATGTGTGATTAACTGACCACAACTCCCATTCCCTGTCCCACTGTGCTGAGAGGGAACGACATAGATAATTCAGGAGCCAAGCTGGACCCAGGAAGAAGATGAGGGGAAGATGTTTTAAGATTTCTTTTTTTTATTTTTTCATTATCCTACTCTGATTAGATTGGTAATAAATTAAACTTATTTCTCCAAGTCGAGTCTGTTTTGCCCATGACTGTAACTGCTGAGTGATCTCTCCCTACTCTTATTTCAACCCACAAGCCTTTTGTTATATTGTCTCTTCTCTGTCCAGCTCCAGAGGAAGGGAGTGATAGAGTGGCTTTGGGGGGCAGCTGGTGTCCAGCCAGGGTCAATCATCAGCACTCACTCCCATGCAAGCTCTCCAAAGACTGAATTTGGGCCAGTATTTTGGGAGACTTGTACTGCTATGTTTCAGGCCTTCCTGACCTCTCAAAACAATGGCTCCAGGGAACAGTGCTCTGCTTGCATACCCTCCATCAGTGGCCCTATATACCTGTGTACTTAACCCTTGCCTGTGTGTATGGGTAAAGAGAACAATACTGGGAGCTCTGCGCTGCCTTGTTTGGGCAAGCAAAGCTATAGACTCTGTAGTCAAGGGGGATGGATGGCCTTCTCCTTGTTTTCTGTATCTAAACCTGGCATGCTAATGTGGGAGGTGCAGAAACCTTTTGCATGCTGCTCTCCACTCTGTAACATGTAGAGAAAAGACCACAGCTTGTGTGGTAGGATAAGATTATGCAATAGGAAGGGCTTAGTAGTTGTCTTTCCCTGTGTGTTTATTATGAACTGTGACTGACTCAACTAAGAAGCAGGGGAAAAGGAGAATTTCTGCATCTACCTACTGTGAAGAAGGTTATGTCTTCTGTTTTGTTATTGATGGGGGGGCAGGGGGGTTTTAGTATACTGTAGCAATCTACATGGCCACAACCCCCCAGCAGAACACCTGATTTTGGTCTATCACCTTTTCATTCAGTAAGTTTGAAAAGAGTTTAAAAAAATATAGAATTTTGATCTGGACTTCATTGAATTTGTTTGGAACAGACTTGACTAAACAATGAAATAAGAACATAAAAAAAAGCATCATCACAATAATTTCCCAATGGCTGCTATTGGTTAAATATACACAATCAGCTTTCAAAGTGTACATAGAAATAATTATGGTATTATCCCAATATTTAAGTCTTCTGCTTTTTGCTTTTTAAAAAAATATTATCTCACATTACTTTGTTACTTTATACATGTAATTCTGCACATATTTGAAATAACAGAATCAATTACACCTACATAAGGTATGTAAAATAAATAAACAGACCAGCTCGGTTCTCAAAAAGCAACATACAACAAGAGGTACTTCAGGAGACATGAACAACTTTCTAATTAACATGAATTGCTACTATTAGAACATTTTAAGACAGCATAGCCTGCAACAATTACTCTTTAAAAACAGTCTGTTTTGTGATGAGTTATGTTCAGCTCCCAGAAGGCAAAAAGTTAAATAAACATTGTCATAATCATGCCCAAGATTAGCATGTTAATTAGAAAAATAGAGTTCTCTTCTGGAGGGTCTATTTTTCTTCTCCAATTTTGAGCCTTCCATGAAAAACACAGACTGTTCTCTATGCCTCCTCTTTAAAATTTCTTGTGTTACAGATGAATCAGTTAGTGAAAAATTTATGATTCATTCCTAGAAAAAATTTCTTGAACTTCCCCACCTATGTGGCCTGAGGGTCATTACCCCTACTGACTTATGTCCCAGCAAGCTTTCTCATTTCATCAGTAAGAAGTTCTTAATTTTCTTTTTGATATTGCATCCACAAGGATCTTGTTATTGAGTTATTGCTGAAATGGAAGTCATGCTCAAACTCAAGATTTCTGGCATTGCAGTCTGACTACGAGCACAGCTGGTAAGTATCATGGGTAATCATATATTCTGTGTTACAAAGTATTACAGGGAGTTTTAGTCTGAGAAATACTGTGTGTTTTAGTACTGGTATTAATTGCAGATGGTTGGATATTTGATTTCAAGTTTATGCTTTTCAAGCTCACTACAAATGAAAGGGAAAAGGCAAACTGTTATACAAGGCTACATGGTCAGAGATTTCCATCAGTGCTGAATCAGATGGTTTACATCTACCAGGACATTTTGACAAGGAAGGAGAAAGAATAGAAGTGGGCAGGAGGCTGATTTTTTCAAAGAGCAATGTTGCAGAAGTCATTCCTTGCAATTAGATGGTTTGATAGAGCAAAGCCTTCAGTGAAAGAAGGCAGGAAAAAACCAAAGGCCTTAATTATGAAATTTTGAATCCTTGAATTTCCTGCTAACATTGGGTGCTAGACTTCAGACCACAAGGGCAGAAAGAGTACTATGTATAAATGGGGAAAATAGTATAGACAATTTTTCTAAAACTTATCTGTTTGATCAGGCCCATAAAAATTAGGGGGTGAGGGGAGCTGGTTAGTTGAACTGAGATCCTAAAATGACTTATTCAGCCTGTCTTTTGATCATAGTAGAGTTTTTTCTTTTTTTCTTTAGTAACTGAGATACAGTGTACTTGGAAGGATGCTTTAGTTACCCTTTTGTATTACTACTGTATCCCAGTTTAACTCAGCATATTAAAAGAAAGGTTTAAGTGTTAATATATACATTTATATTTCCCTAAAATATCTTTTCCTTCTTTTGCCTTGCCCCTCCACTGTTCAATACATTTCCCAATTTTTGTTCTGTTGCCAACACATAGTTCTGCTGACTATTTAGTGAGTTCATTATTATAGCAGTACTGAATGCAAGCTTCAGCAAATCTATTAAAAAGGTAAATAAGAAGTGTTTGGGGCATTTAAGAGTAGTAGCAAATACTCTGGACAACAATCAGAAGGCCT
Organism: Hylia prasina; assembly: GCA_013397195.1. Classification (NCBI taxonomy): domain Eukaryota; kingdom Metazoa; phylum Chordata; class Aves; order Passeriformes; family Sylviidae; genus Hylia; species Hylia prasina. The sequence goes on along the minus strand of VYXD01015755.1, from coordinate 161,458 downwards.
GCCTAAAAATAAGTATTTTAGCCTTATGCATGTATTGTCCATATTTCTACCTTTACAGTACAGGTTCAGAGTCCTAAACTTAACTTTCAAACAAGCCAGTGCTTTCTGCAGTTTGGTAGGTTTGCAGACATTTCCTTTTCCAGTGATCAGGATAATTCATTATAGTCAGAAGGACATTTGCCATTCTCTTTAGTAATTCACAGTGTTACTGAGTGACTCCTAATTTTTAAACATAATGAATTCAAGAAAGCTGTAGCATAATTTGATGATTTAAGAATCTTCATCCTGATTAAAAATCCCAGGATTCAGTGTCTTGATACAATATAAATTTGTAGTAGTTACAGCAGCAGCATTTCATTGTTTTCTCTTTGCAGTGGAAAAGATTTTTTTCCACATTTTTTTCTGGTAAGTTGTCTCAGTTGTCCTTTTAAACTTCAAACAGGTAATACACTAGCGTGTCCTGTGTTCTGATACTTAGATGATTTTTATATTGAGAAGTCATGAGAAGTTTCTTCTTAACAAATGATCCATTCATTATAATGCCACCATCTGCTGTCCAGGGAGGATGGAGAGCAATGAAAATGAAAAACAGCAAAATCTCAAACTCACTTACTAGGTGCAGACTCCCTCCAGCAATCTACAAATCTTCAGGCATCTGGCACGGAGTTGGCAGCTTTGTAATTGTGGGAAGTGAAAAATGATCGTAGTTAAACTTATGACTAGCATTCTCTTATTTTTTAGAAAGATAGTAAAATAGTAATGTGGTACCCATTTGCAGGCATGCATCTATGTATAGCTTCAGATGTCCTCCCCAAAGCACTTAAACTGCTGAGAACACCATGCATGGGCGAAGTGTAGTGTTAGTGAATTTGGGATTTATTAAACTCCCACTCTTTCAGCTGTTTCGAAAAATTTGGTGCACTGTGTTCTTTTTCCTTCTCTGAATGGCTCTGAGCATAACCAGTAGTAGCACCATGAGTTACTACTACCTCATACGATATTAAATATCCACTTTCTTTCTTTCCTTGCAGTGAAATAATGCAAGAATTTCTTTGTCTAATGAGATTAGTCTCTTCACTGCCTGTATATGCTCTTGTAGAGCAGTTGTGCAAAGCTAATTAAGTTGTCAAGTATAGGATACAAGGAAAATATGCTCTTGTCCTCCCCCTCTCCCAGCCCAGTTACTGGCCTGTTGTTTCTGGGTTCTTAGTCAGTCCTCTGCACAGTCTGGGAGGAGCACTGCCATGCAAGCTAATCATTCCCCTGTTGCTCTGCCTGAGCTGCTTCCTTCCTTTTTATTTTTAAAAACTTCTTTTCCTGTTCCAATTACAGGACAAGCTAGAGTTACTGAAATTTAAAGCAAAACTGTTTACCTACAGCTGAGATTATTTGGGACTGATTAGACGGTGTCTCTGCCATGCAGTCTACATCAACCAAAGCCAGTGATTTCATGTTTGACAGGCATCACAGTCAAGGCACTGGTAGAACTCTCAAAGATGCCTATATAGAGGCATGGGCACATGCAGCTAACTTTTCTTTTGTTTCTGTCATTTTATTCTCTATCTGAAAATTCCACTAGGTTCAAAATAGATAAATAATAAAGGTCAAGTACTTTTGCTCCTCATGCACTCTTTATGACTTTACTCTCAGATCTGACAGGTTGTTGGCAGTTTTGTACCCACCTGTATTTCCCTTCTGCCTTTCCCTCCTCACCAGCTATTCCTAAATGTGATTTTTTCTTTCACACTGAATGATGTGAAACTAGTGCAGACTGCTGGGTAGTAGGTCTAAACTAGTTTAGACCTCTGTTATCTCACTTCCCCTCATTCACCCTTCAGTCCAGTCCTCTCCCCCGCTTTCCTTACAGACAATTTTCTTAGGTGACAAGATAGTGTGGAAGAGAGGTTGGGCATTTGTACAAGGTGAATTACATAGAGCAATGCCACACAACACAGAGGAAAAACTAGTAACATGACCTTATTACACAGAACTTTCCCATAAATTGAATTAATGTAAAGTCCCTGGTAAAGTTAAAATTCTGCATCTTATTTCTTCTTGATTCTGGATCCCCTCCTGTTCACTTGTTGTAGACTCTTGATTTTGGCATGCTTGCTTCCACTGAGCTATGAGGCAGCCTGCTTGCTGTACTTGCTTTTGCTGCCCAGACATCAGCACATAAAAATACTTAGGCCTAAACCCTACTACCAGCTTATTTAATAAGTGATCTTGTTATTCTGCTAAAGTGTGTATGACTCTATGCCTGAATAAATGAAAACACTCACCCTTAGCAGGGGGCACTGGAATAATCTCTCAGGCCTGAGTGCCATTCAACAGATGCACCCTGGAGCTCTTGAGTCTCTTTGACATTCCACAAATGACGAAAACAGACATTATTTGTAAAGTGAAAATGGATGGGTGGGTTGTATGTAAATATACCTTGCCTTCGTAGCAAGAGTGTTGTTTGCCTTTGGTTTCAACAGAACCTTCTCCTGGTGACCAAGATCCATTACCGAAGCCCACCGTGGCCATCTAGGCAAACACTTGTCAATACAGGTTACAGCTTCTCATGTTCTTCTAGGGCTGCTTCCCTTCTGAGAGAGTGTGCATCTACTTTGTTCTTACCAGCAATACGTGTTGTATCAGAGTATTCGTAACATAGTACAGCTTTCCAGAACGCAGCCCTTTTCTCGAAGGACAGGAAGTGGGGCTTCCAAAAAGTGGAAGCTTTCATTTTCCAGCCATCTTGTGTGGATTTAGCCATTGACACGACAGTGAAATGACAAGTGGTTTCCCTTGTCTAAAGATGTATAATGTACTACAGAGCTAACCGAACACAGCCCAGCAGAGCAATAGAGAAACTCAGTACTTTCCCCACGTTTTTGCCCGCATTTTTCCCCCACGGCGTCTCCCGGCGGCTCGGACAGCGCCGTGCCGGGCGCGGCACCGCCCCTCTCAGCCCACAGGAGGCGCCAAAGAGCCGCTGGTCAGCGCCGCGTTTGGGCTCGGGCGTAAAGACTTCGGGGTTTTAGTAAAACATCCCGCAAAGTTCAGTGTCAGACCCGCTGTTCAGCACCTGGGCTTGCTTTTCTGTTACCCTCGCGGCTTGATGGTTCTGCCTGTGCAAAACTGGCTACCTTATAGCCGCTATTGCTGGGTGTTTTTGTCCTGGGCAATGGCCCAGACCTTTCAAAAGATTTTCTCTTCTGTATTGTGCAACTGTTTGTTCTGTTTCATGCAAATATTTACGTAATCCTTTTCCTCTATAATGCTATGCCGATTAACGGGAGTGTTCCTTTCTTAAACATGGCGTAGTTACATTTGTAGACTTTGATTCATTAATTCTTATGTTTTGTGTTTCAACCTGACGGCGGTGTTCTCATTTTTCTTTTCAATGGTGCGATCCCGTCTTGATTTCTCTTTCTCTTACTCCAGTGCTTTAGTGTTAGCACAGAACTAATGTAAGCTGTATTTCTACAGTGACTGCAGCACTGTGATAGTGTTTCTATGCTTTGGCAAAGAACACAGCTTTTCCAAAATAATGGAATATTTTTGGCTGGCCTATGTTCATTATCTGATGCCATACAGAACACAATATTTAAGTATTTAATGCTTTTATGCACTAAATTAAATTGACTATCAAATCTAGCTTTAAGAGAGAACTTTCACTTGATGGTGCATTAACAAGACAGTACCTGTAAGGTAAGGGCAAAGAGGATCCAAGTACATGACAGGTAATCAAGGTATGGGAAACAATATTTGGGGTTACATTCTGTAAGTGACAGACAGCTGTTCTGAGATAAACAGCTGTTTTCTCATTTTTATTTCTTCAAATTAGATTTTTGTAAGGGAAAAAGAGAAACAAATTACACTAATGTAATTGTAACAAGCCTACATTCATGTTAACAAGAGGGTGTGGAACACAGACTACTAACATGTGAGCTCAAATAGAGGCTTAAGAATCAGCTTCAGGGTGGGGCAATCCAGAAAAATTTTTCCAACTTGGCAATAGATTGCACACTGCAAAGCAGCAGTGGTGTGCTGTATTTTGTGAACTCTGGCCTCTGTTTCTCTCTCCAAGAAGTAATCTTCTGCTCTTTCTAGAATGTCAGTATAGGCTCCAAAGTTTCACTGAATTTGAACAGTGACTTGGAAAACTGAACTTGCTTCAGTTTTCTCATCTTCTTCATGGCCCAAAATGTTACCTGATTTGCCAAGGTAGTGATTCCTGAACTCACTAATCAGATTTGCTTGTGTGTTACTGATGCCTTAAGTTTTAGCTTTCATATTTTCCAGATTCTGTACTGCATTGGTAAATAACTCTGAACTTCATATAAAGTGTTAGCAAGTTCTCCTCACAGTTTAGTTAGACAAAACAATCCTTTTCCAGCCTGAGAACCAAGGACACCGTTGCAGCTTCAGGCCCAAAAAGTATAAACAGCAAATTGAAGAGAGCAATCTGGGAGGATGTGGGACTTCATAACCTGAAGCATAACCTGTCCAAGTAATTGGACAATTAACCCCAATGTGTAAATGGACCAAGACTTATAAAAGTATGCAAACTTGTGACCCATCATCCATCTTGGGTGGAGCCATGGCCGGGCTCTTGTACTGCCCAAGGTGCATCCTTTGAAAGCCTTTCAATAAATTCCTACTTTATTCCTTTAACTCTGATTAGCCTCTGTTCTACGTAGCCTCTCAAGGCATCATTATTTACTGACAGTGTCAAGTACACTCACAAGCTCTGATCATCAAGTATATTTCTCCCTCCTAGTATAATTCTCTCTTCTCCCAGTTTGGCTCACTAGGTGAGCTTTAAGAGTATCAATGGATATCTACTGCATAGGAAATACTCTAAGATAATGCTTTTGCACAGACTGCCAAACCCCATTATTTTCTGTATTCTAGATTCAGACTGTAAAGGAAAACTGCCTTTTCAATACAAAATTAATGTTACAATATGAAAATATTTCCATGAGGAGATAATTACTGAATTATGGTGAGGCTCTCAACTATTTCTTATTTCTGCTCTTCTGATTTGAAATAGTTGAATTAGTAACATTTCCAAGTCTGAATATTTCCCAATTATGTTGGAAAGTGGAGTTTCCTATGCCATGTATCTAAGTATGATACTTACCTGATGAATCAAAGTATGTGACAGGTACCACTCAGCTTGGAGTATCTAACTCATTTTGTCAACTAATCTGTTTTAGGGGATGCTTCCTAACAGTTTTCCTGCCTAAATTGTTTAACATGAAATGAGTTTTGCCAGGACTGATTCTTAGCAAATCCCAGCACGTGAAACATTTTGTCTTTTCCTTTTCCATGAGATAATGTATTTTCTGCAACTAGCTGCCAATGTTCTAGTTAGGCTGGTAACTAATAGTTGTCCACGTTGTGGTGTAAATGCAGAGTTCAATATTGAGGGCTCATGAGAGAAACCTGTGTGAAATACAGCTCTTTTGACCATTCGTAAGATTTCTAGCTTTTAATGAAGGCACAACTACCATTTCAAAGTAAGCAGTTGTACGCAGTGTATAATTCATGTTTTCCCCTCTTGAAAATTTGATTTTATTCTAGCCATAGCTGTGCATTTCTTGAATAATTTAAAAGCAGAATGTTTAAGAATGGATGTGAAAGTCTCCTCAGAGTAACTGAGAAAAGGCTTTGCTAGCCTTAGTTTAGGCCTTCGTATGCTAATATTTGCCTTTCTGATAAACTGTGAGAATACGCAGTTTTGTTATCATAAGCAGATTTTCTTCAGATCTTTCAGGACAAAGTTCTTTTTTTGATGCTATTCTTGATCTTTCAAGTAGTTTGACATGTTCTATGTAAAAACAGCACGATCTTCTGAAGTTGCCAAATTAGTGATATTAATGAGCTCCCATTTTTAACTATTAATGGCTTCCTATATAAAAGAATTACACTTACAGCAATCACAGATTGCTCATGTTTGAAACTACAGGTTATCAACCTAAGATTACAGCTGTTTGTTGTATATTTTAGTCTCTTCTACTCTGGTTCAGGGGAACCCTGACTCAAATGTACCTTATCTGCCAAAATGTAAGTATTTTGTTCAGACCAGATCCTTTTCTTTAAGCTCAATTACATAATAGGAATTCATGGGGACTGTGCAAAAATAGAACTCAATTCTGTTTATGCTGTGATATGTATAAGGAGGAAAAACCTCCTCCCCACCAATGGTTTGGCAGGATAGCAGAGAGAGGATTTCTTGGCCAAAGATCAGATTACATAAATAGTTTCCATTTCTACACAAAAAGATAAATATTATCTCGTAAGTCTTGAAAGACAGGAGACAAATGATGGAATGACTCTTTTTTCTTTTGCCTGAGCCATGTGGAAAAACATGCATTGCTGTTCTGCTGTACAAATGAATTGCTATCACAAAAACCTAGTAGCTTAAAAGCAGAGAAGCGACTTGAAACAACCCATCAGTGATATCCAAAGTAAATATAGCAAGTAAAATATTGTAAGTAAATGTAATTCATACATCTAGAGTAAACAGAAAAACCAACTGTTTTCAGTGTTGTGGGACTGCACCAAAACTGGTTTTAAAAGATACAAAGTATAATGTAAAGTAACACCAATAAGGCTAAACAACTTGGGTCTCTCCCTGCCAGATACGAGAAGTCAGATTCATTTGAATGGAGTTGTTACTGCATTGCAAGTAAAATGAGAGTCATACTCTATCATATGTAAATACTGAACTGATTTTAAATTCCCATTGGCTGGGAAATGGAGTAATTCTGTAACTCCAGTGAAGTTGCTCTGATTTTATACTAACATAGTAAGGAGGCCCTTGGTCTCTTATCTTCTCTAAAGTATGCTGTGCAGCATTTTAATATTGCTCAGGAATTAACAGAAATATCAATCATACTTTAGCAAAGGCTAAAAATACTTCCTAGTTAAATGTATTATCACAAAAGTATTGAAAATGTGAAAGGACACACAATTCTGATTTTTATAGTTAGATGCATGGCCATGTTCATATATGAAGAGATTGTCTTACAAAGCAACATAACAATAGAAATAAAATACAATTTCTTATCCTAGACATTATAATAATAATATTGTTTCACCTTGGCACTGTGTAAATAAGGATGGAGATTGAAAAATTTTTGTAAGTGATTATAATGTAAGTTGGAATAACTTGGATGTCAGCAACCAAAGCTGAACATCTAAATAGGGTCCCAGCTGTCTCTGATAAAGCAGCCAAAATTTCCAGTAGTTTCTGTACATCTTGGCTGTAATGAATCTGAGGTGGTATTGAAAGAACATGACATTACTGAAAATAATTTGGTATTAGATTCTGTTTCAAAGCTGAACATTTATGTTGTCTACTTACAGCACATTTAAGGAAAACATAAATGTAATATATTTTCTGTCATTGTGGAAAACTTGAGATTTAATGTGCATTGCTTCTATCAGCATCAGTGAGTTGTCTCAATTGCCTTACTTTCTACTAAAGTATAATATAGAGGTAGTTTGTACTATTCTGCCACAAAATAATACGACTGTTCTCTTGGGTACATTATTTCATATGTATTTTATGGGTAAGAAGTGACCATCTTGATTGCAGAACTTTTGTTAGAAAATAAATTTAAATATATTTGTGGCTTCACTTATGCAGATAAGGTAGAGGATATTTTTCTAATTATCTTTCTATAATTAGATGTGAATTAGTCTCTTTAAGATTGCCTCAATTGCTTCTTTGATTTTTTAATGTTTGCTTGTGTCCCTTTTTTTGGTTGTGTGTGGGAATTATAAAACTCTTAAGGATACACATCTGGTACATGCTAAGGTCTTCAACCACTCCGCATTCTTAGCCAAAAAACACAAAGGAAAGAAAATGTTTAAATTTCTGCCTTATGTCTCTATTCTTCTTCAGTAACACCTGAAGATCTGTTAATATATTTTTATCTCCAAAAGTCAAGCGGCTCTCTAGGTGTTCCTGCAGCTTCATGTTCACAAAATCTTACCAATAGAAAGACACTGGCAGAGAGGCTGGGCCTCAGATTTCTTGTAATATCTGATGTTTAGAATTTAATAGGTGACGTCCTGTTTAGTTGCAATATTTTCAGTCCTTGTGCAGTGAATCACCTGTAGAACTCCTTATTGCAAACAGCTGGGGAAAAGTAATTCCTTCATTCTTCTCCTTTGGAACACGGTCTTGGAAGGGGAGCTTTCTGTGACTGCTTTGGAAGCTCAGAGGCTGCCTATGTCTTGGTTCATTACATATCTCATCTGATCTCCTTTTCTCCCTGCTGTGTTGGCGTGCTTTGGCACGGCCTTGCTCAGCAGCCTACAGGGCGTCCAGAATCCCCCCTCCTCCCGTGCCTCCAGGAGCCTGAGCAAGGCCACACAGTGTGCCAGGGCAGGCTGCTGCCAGCAGTGGGGAAAATTCTGAAAAGCCCTCGCTTCTGTTCCTGGCCTCTGGCGTATGTATTTATCAAAATGCTGGTTTTCAATCTATAAGTTTGTTGTTTGCCTGTCAATATTCATGCTGGTTACTTAAACTTTATTGAGGCAAACAGTTTTGTGCTGCATCCCTTTGGTACAAATTAGCTAGAGACCGATACCTATGAACGCTTCAATGGTATATGGGTACCCATGCTTCAGTCTCATTAAAAGTAATGAATTAAGTTTGTGGATCTATATACCTCATTTTTTTTATTTCCAGTTACCACTGTCTTGCTTCTGTAAACATAATAATTAGTCTTCAGACTTTGCAGTGTACATCCCCAGGCCATTTTCTGGATATTTAGGCAGTTAATTTAACGAACTTTGCTTAGGAGTTGCTATGTGATTAACACTCATTACCTTCCCGGATTGCCCGTTTTACAAATTACTTAGAGATTTCATGTTCTGCAATTAAGTTTTCATATTACCTTTATAAAGCCAAAACATTTTTGTGATGAATTCGCCCAGCTAACAAACAACAATGACTTTGTGGTTGTGGCTGAGCTCCAAGGGTGATCCTCCGTCCCTGTCAGCAGCTGCCAGAACAAGCCATGCCCACGGAGCTGTGAGCGGTTCGCCGGGGTTTGTCAGCAGCACGTTCCTCGCTCGGGTAGCCTGGGTGAGCGGATCAATAGCGAGGGAAGGAACACGCTGGCTCTTGATCTGTAGGGAGTTCTCCGTGGGCCCGGTCCCACCCGGGCCCCGCGGGTTTCCCGCAGCGAGAAGGAGCGGGGGCTTTCCCGGGACCCGGGACGCTGCCCCTCCCGCGCGGGGGCGGGCACGCTGCCTCCTCCGAGACGGGCGGGTGCCGGGCGGGCCCGGTCCGCGGGGGTCAGGCTGGAAGCGAGCGTTCCACGGGAGGGAAGAAGGGGATAAACGGGGCCGGGGGCAGCCAGCGGGACTCGGCGCTGGCAGCGTGGCCGAGGCGCGGGCCGTCCCCCGCCTCTCGTTAGTCACCGCCCGGGGCCGGACTGCAGCGGGCCGGCCGCCTCCCCCGCCCCGCCGGCGGAGCGAACCACTGCGGCTCGCCGAGGAGGTGAGGCACCTGTCACCCGCGGGCGGCGGCGGCGGCG
>VYXD01015755.1:136565-151821 GCA_013397195.1 Hylia prasina | reverse complement strand
GTGCTGCCGCCCGAGGCCCCGCGGCTCCAGCCCGCCGGGGCGGCTCGGCCGCCCGAGGAGGAGCCGCCGCGGGGGCTCCAGCGCTGCCCTCCCGGGTTGAGTTTATTGCCTTCTGCGAGGGCTGCACGGCTCGCCGAGGGTCTCTGCCGTGTGGTCTTTCCAGTCGCCCGTGGCGGTCGGCGGGAGCGGAGCGGGAGGTGCGCGGGGACGGGCGCGTCGCTCTCGGCGCGGCGGCCGCGGGCTCCCGGTACCGGCACCGTGTGTGCAGCGGCCAGAGTGAGGCGTCCCCGCCTCGGCGGCCGCGGCGCGCCAGGGCGAGGGCTGGGGAGCGGGAACGGAGGAAAGGGAGAGGGGTTTGGCTCGGGAGATCCCCGTGGTGCCCCTCGCTGGGCTGCGGGGGCCGGGGATAAGCCCCTGGGGCCGGGGCGTGGGAGCGGTCCAGCCCCTGGCTCCGTTTCTGCATCTCGTCGCTGGTACCTCCAGGATCTTCCAGACGATAAAACCGATGCCCGTGACAAGGGGCAACTTTCTCTAACGGGATTTAACTCCCTTTACCCTGTCAGCTGAAGATGTTAACTTCGGATGCAGTTTTTTATATTCCCTCGAGCTGATGTTTGATTTGCCTTTCTAAGTGTATTATCTTTGACCGTTTTTCTACCATTGTGTTTCTCTGAACGAGCAAGGATTGTCTTGCAGTGCCTCATATTTCATGTCACATTGCCTTTCCTTTGCATGCATATTTGTGCCATGATACTATACTTGTGAATGGAAAGATATGATTATTTGTTCTTTCACTATGGTGTTATAGATTGTAAATTATGCAACAGTCAATTTGAAAAAGTTTGTCATGGCAAATTTTCACATGTCTGTGCAGTATTGGTTTGTATTTTTTTTTTTAACTAGTTTTTTATAAACATGTCAGAAAATGGTAAGTGGAAATTGTGACAGATTTAAAGTACCTGACATAGTTTCAGAAAACCCTCCTTTCTATTGCAGGTTAAATCAGCTCTTGTTCTTGAGAGTCCTCAGTCGTGCTTCTTTGTGAAAATTGACCATGTGCATTTAGACATTTGCCTCCAGACCTGTCAAGTATGGCCCTGCCGAAGGGCAGTGGCCCTTGAGGAAAACCACTCCTCAAGCAGAATCTCTGCTGTGACAAACTACTGAGAGCAGTGCCGCAGAAACTATGCAAGCCGGTTTCATGCTCCTGAAGTAAACATGATGAAAACAGAGTCTTCAGGAGAAAGGTCCACCCTCCGAAGTGCCTCTCCTCACAGAAATGCTTACAGAACTGAGTTCCAGGCGCTGAAAAGCACCTTTGACAAACCGAAATCAGATGGAGACCAAAAAGTGAAAGAGGAAGGAGAGGCCTCACAGAGCAGGGGAAGGAAATATGGCTCAAATGTCAATAGGATCAAGAACTTATTTATGCAGATGGGCATGGAGCCCACTGAAAGTGCTGGAGTTGCCCCTAAAACCAGGGGAAAGGGTGGCCCTCCATCACCTCAAAGACGAATTAGGCCCAAAGAATTTGTAGAAAAAGCGGATGGTTCAATCGTCAAGTTGGAATCGTCCGTCTCTGAAAGGATAAGTAGATTTGACACTATCCATGATGGTCCTTCCTATTCCAAGTTTACTGAAACCCGGAAGATGTTTGAGCGAAATGCTCATGAAACGGGACATTCGAATCGCTATTCCCCAAAGAAAGAGAAAGTCATTTCTAATGAACTTCCGGATGAGTGGTGCAGCTCTAAGTCTCACAGAGGCAGCACTGATTCACTGGACAGTCTTAGCCCAAGGACAGAGACTGTCTCTCCAACTGTGAGTCAGCTCAGCGCAGTTTTTGAAAACACTGACTCACACAATGTAATCGTAGAAAAGTCAGAAAACAACGAAGAGTACTCTGTAACTGGTCACTATCCATTAAACCTCTCATCTACTGTCACAAATATCTCCACCCCAGTTACAAACCTTGAGGGTTTCAGTCCTTTGAAAGAGGCCAGCACGTGGTCTCCCCCAGAGAAACAGAGTACCGGTGTGATGTGTGCTGAGAACTCTCAGCAGACTAACACGCCTTTAACACAGAGACAGAAAGTGTCCACAGGCACTTTAGCAGGTTCAAAAACAACTGAAGAAATAAAAAAGGGCACAGAGGCAAGTGCTGGTTCTGTTGAGAGTTCTGCAACAGGTCAACAGGATTTGGTTGGTGTGCTTGACAGTGAAAGATCTGTCGACAGCTGTCTTAGGAGTAAGTCAAAAACAGAGACAGGAGTTTTGGTGCAGCAGAAGGAACGGTCAGAGCACACAGAAAGTGTCTTTGATCGGCCTGAAGCTTCAGAGTTAACAAGAAATGTAGCTTCAGGTGGTGATTTTGCCACAGATGCAATTTCAGATGCTAATGAATCCCATTATGATGAGGCAAGTGAAAAAGGTGGGCATGAAGATGTGAATAATTTTCAGAGTTCCCATGTGTACATGCACTCTGACTACAATGTGTATCGGGTACGATCCAGATATAATTCTGACTGGGGAGAGACAGGTACAGAACAGGATGATCTGGATGACAGCGATGAAAATAACTGTTATGAACCTGATATGGAATATTCTGAAATTAATGGATTGCCAGATGAAGATGAAATCCCAGCCAACCGAAAAATACAGTTTAGCCGGGCTCCAATTAAGGTAAAGTTTATATTCATTTTTTTTTTTTTTTTTTGCAGTTTGGTTTGTTTTCAAGTGCAACTTTATTTGAAGGAGATTTTGACATTTGATCTCACCTCTAAAAAGATTTCAAATTTGATACATTTTTATTGCAGTCAGCCAGTGAACCTAATTTAAAACGAAGTAAGGCAATCGAGCTCTGATGATCTCATAATTTCCTAGATTTCTTGGTGGCTGACTAAACCAGCAGAATTTGAGAATGACAGCTGGGCTTGTGAAGTTCAAGAATTTTAACATGTATGTTTTGACTTCTGTGACTTAACTGTAACCATGTTGTGAGATATCAGTGTCGGTATTTTGTGACTTTTGTGCTGCTTGTTTCATTTTCTTTGAAATCACAGCTTCTTTAGATTGAAAGGCTTTTCCTCAGCTCTCAGCATATTCTGAAAGTACCTGTATTTAAAGACTGTGTCCTGAAGTACAGTGTGATTCTGTAGTAGAGAACTGTTAATACTCCACTTCTCAATTAGTATCATCTTTTCTAGTAGCATTGTCACTTATTTAAAACTCATAAAGCATTTATATATTTAGAGAGAGAGTGTATCTTAGTGCTACAGAAGGGTGAAGTCAGTTGACTGAAATACCTAGTGAAGGGTGTGCTTTTTGCAGAGCTGTTATGGTTTGTTTTTAAGTACCTTGAAATTACCACTAAGAATGTAGTTTCCAGTACTTTTCATTTCAAGAAGGAATAACTGGTCAATAGCTTGTTACATTTTGTTGTACCAGATTTTCACTGCTGAGTCTAAGAGTTAAATTTAAAAGTATTTTCCGTCCAAGTTGGTTTTAGTGCATGTGTGTGGTGGTTTGACCCTGGCTGGAGATGCCACATGTTTCTAATGGACAATTCAGAATTGTAACAATTGAAATGGCTTCTTGAAACAGAAATGTGCCATGGAGTACTTGAAATGTAAACATTTCAAAGTTGAAAATGTTTAATTGAAGTTGACTGTTTTCATTGTGTGATTTTAGCGATGAAAATTACTAAATCAATGAACAGAAGTTCCAGTGTTAAACATGAAGTAATGTGATTTACAAAATCTGCATTCCCACTGCCTGTAATTTAAAGTATGGTACGATGTATATTGTATTTCGAAGTTTTCATCTGAATAAAACAACCAGGCTTTCATATTTTTTTATCATGGGGTGGAGGGAAAAGAATAGTCTTTCTTCATGCTCTGAAAAGAGCAATTTTAAACTGAAAGAAAATATTTTAAGCTAAGATAACAGATTTTAGTTTGTTAGTGTTTTTATCAGGCTTGCATCATGAACTAAAAATTCAAAGTATTTTAGTTCCCTCTTGGTTATTGCCATAATTAAAATAGCTGGTCTACTTGAATTCTTGGGGGGAGGTGAAGTGGGGAAAACTTTGATTACAAAGGAAATTGTCCCTTCCACTGCTTTCCTTCTCAAGCTAATAGAGGAGATGCACTGATAGACAAGATGATGTTCTCTCTTCTGAAAGATCTACCATGTTTATTATGATTCCAACAGATGAGAACACAGAAAGTGACTCCACTGATTTTATTCCTAAGATGGTCAGACTTTTCTGCCGTTTTTGAAAGAGCTAATAGTGATGTTTTCACTTCAGTATATTGCTGTTGTCTGTTTGAATCATGCTGTCATGCCAACTACACTAAGGGTATTTTCTCAATTATTTGTGTTTTTTCTTTTAAAGCTTTTTATGCTTTATTCATTTTAGCTTACATATTGTATAGTACTAGTAACAGTCTATTGGGAAAATGCTCTAAAAGTAATTTTTGTAAATACTACAGTTGTCATGAGTTTAAGCATAAAGCGCTTTTAAGCTTATCCAAAGTGAAAGAATCATTGCTTTAATTATTCTATCATCTTTATTGTAGATGGGAAGAAAACAGAATAAAAGCTGTGCTGGGAGAGAGCAGTGTAGGAGGGATTGGGAGGTTTGGGAGATCCCCTGTTTTTTGTCCTGGGTGCCTCCAGTGCATGCAATCTGTTAGTCATGTGGGGAAGCAGAAGTGAGACCATGTGGAAGGCTGGCCCTAGCAGGAGGAAGTGCAGCAAAAGTTGTGGAAAATTAAAAGCTGCCTCTCGAGCTCTCCTCCCTTCTCTCAGCAGTTCCCTTGGCTGTGTGAAGCTGTGTGGGCCAGGGCAGGCTGCCAGGGCCATCAGGTCACTGCCAGGGCCATCAGGTCACTTCCCGGGCACACTGCCGCACGAAGGGACCCAGGAGGGGCAGCTGGAGAATCCCCTGGAGTGTCCTTGTGGCTCGTGAGTCTCTGGGTTCCTGCACCCCTCCTGCCATGGGAGGCTGGGAGCTGGCTGTGGCAGGAGGTTTCTGTGCAGCACAGCTATCAGTGAGCAGTGCAGGCGGCAAGTGGGACTTGTGTTCTGTCCCCTCACACAGTGCCAGCAGATGAACTTACCCAGTCACTCCCTGTCCCCATCTGTTACTCAGGGATGTTGCTTCTGACTGAATAGACAGCAACTGTTTAAGGATTTTTCTGTTCTACACAATTTTGTATGTTAGTGGGCATGACTGGTTTCATTAATACTTAGCTGAACATCAGCTCATGCATGGCGTGATTGCAAGAGAGGAAAATAAAAAGCAATATAGGAATATTTTCTGAACTGTTGGAAACTGATTTGTCTTTATGAAAATGGTGCAATTTGTACTTAAGTATTCTGCTAGGTGCTGGTGTGCAAAGTCCAACCCAAACTCTAGATGTTTAGTGTTGATTTCAGTATTGTACCTTCACTCTCCTCCTACAGGAGAACACTGAAATAATTGACAAAGTTGGCATTTGAATGTGTGAACTGTGGAATCAGTGGGTAGTTATTGCCATAAACTTGTTACTTGAAGATCTCAACAGGTTTAGGTAAACATCTTTGGACTATTTTTTTTTTTTTGGACTATTTTTCTATCTGATTTCTTCAAGCAAATGTGCAAGAGACTTTTTGTCTTTTTAAGGGAAATGCTCAGGACTATGAGAAGCAGTGAAGTATAGGCAGAATGATAAATAAATAAAATCTTACCAAACTGATAAAGACTGAATTCTGCTTGTCTCCCAAGCAGGAAAAAGACTCAGTTATTGAGAAACTCTCTATCAAGAGGAGGACTCAAGTCAATGCATGCAGGAAATTCTACTGTGTTGCAGTCTGTAATTTTGCTGTCGCAGATCCCATGCTCCATGGACCATTTGCTCTGCTCTAGGATTATGGGATGTATTTGCTGATTTCATCTCTGTTGAAAGTCCCTTTAGGACTAGGTGACTGCCCAGAGGCCACTGCAGGCTTGGAGAGTTTCTGGGTATTTGGAGTGTGGTATTGGTGATGTGAGCAGTTGTGTGTGTGTGTGGGAGCTTAAATCAGCTTGGTTCTGTTAATAAAAAGGAGCACAAAAGGGCCCAAGACTGGCACCAAACAGGAGCGTGTTGCTGAATGAGGGATGTGAACATTTCTGTAGCTGTTCATATGACTGTTTATGTAGTGATACAGAGGCCTTTATCAGCTCTGGCCTGCTCTTGTGCTGAGGCATTGTGTTTGTGCTCAGGATAGAACTGAAGCTCTCCAGGGCAAGTGTACAAGGTGAAAAAGTTAAGTAAATGGGATAAGGAAAAACATACCTTTTTTTTTTCCAGGGATACTTTACACCAGAGAAACAAAACAACACTCCCCACTCCACCTCCCCCCTCCCCATTCCAGCACTTGCTGATTTATTGGTCTTCCATTGGTTATTGCAGGTTTTCCTGAGGGTTGGGTTATGTACTGCTTGCCAGACACGGTGGAGCTTATCAGGCAAGGTTTGCCTGTAGTGCAGAATTCATTAGCTCGTGGCTTTCCACACCCTAACAAATGCAAATGTATTGATTGTCCAAATCATAAGTAGTTTTTTGAGCTGTGCTTCCTCCATCCTGGATAGAATTAGGAAGAAGAGTAATGTTCACCTTTTCTCTTTCCAAGTCCATAGTTTCTGCTGCCCTGATAGCTGCATCTTCAGTTAGTGCCTGATTTCTGGCACCAGGTACACGTTAAACCATTTAAAGCTGTTAACAGCAATTTGTGTCTCCTGCTGAGCCTCCTTTTGCAACCTTCTGCTCCACTGACTCTGTCCTACCAGCCAAGGGGTTGGGTATTATGTGATCAGACCGTATGGCAGACAGCAGGAGACTTGTGGTACTGCAAGGAGGTTTGGCCCAAGCTGCTGTTGCAGTTTTTAGCATTCTGTAAAGCTTCCTTAGGGTGCAGTGGTGAAGGAACATTTCTGTAGACCTCTCTTGAGTTTTGGGCGTAGGTGGGAGAGAGGGTAACATGAAAGGAAGGTATATAGCAAATGGATCTTCCATCATTCAGCTAATTCCATATGAAGTGAATGTAATCACTAGCGCCCATGCCTCCTATTGTGCTTCCTCTCTTTTGTCATGCAGCATGACTGAATTTTATACCCCAGAATACTTCAGTTTTCCAGATCATGCCTTGTTCAAATGATCTTCAGGAACTGGAACTTGTACTCTCTCTCTCTCTCGCCTTTGAAGAAAATTTACAAGTGCTGTGATTATGGTTTAGCGTAGAACGTAAATGAAATTTGTATTTAACAGTTGCTTTGAATTTTTTTTATGAACTGCATTTTTGTACAAACTTATTCTAAAAATCATTTCAAGGAATGAGTCTTTCTTTCAGTTATTCCTCATTTCCGAGAGGACCTGAAAGATCATTTAATTCCAACCCCCCTGCCATGGGCAGAGACTCCTTCCACTAGACCAGGTTGCCCAGTTCCATCCAATCTGGCTTTGAACATTTCCAGGGATGGGGTATCCACAGCTTCTCTGGGCAACGCGTTCCAGTGTCTCCCCACCCTCACAGTAAAGAATCTTTTCCCAATATGTAATTTAAACTTACCCTCTTTCAGTTTGATGCTATTCCCCCTTGTCCTGTCACTACAAGCCCTTGTAAAATCTCTATCATTGTTGTAGGCTTTTTCCCTTTTCCAAGCTGAACAATCCTAATTGTCTCTGCCTTTCCTCATAGAAAAAGTGCTCCATCACTCTAATCAACTTAGTGGCCCTGCTCTGGACTTGCTCCAACAGGTCCATGTCCTTCCTGAGCTGGAGACCCTGAAGCTGGATGCAGTGTTCCAGGTGGAGTCTCTCTCACCAGAGCAGAGGGACAGAATCCCCTCCCTCTCCCTGCTGCCCACGCTGCTTTGGATGCAGCCCAGGACAGTCTTGGCTTTCTGGGCTGTGAGTGCACACGGCTGGGTCATGTCCAGCCTCTCGTCCACCAGCATCCCCAGGTCCTTCTGGGCAGGGCTGTTCCTGATCTCTTCAATCCCTTACCCTATATTGATACCAGGAGTTCTCCCAACAAAATGTATTCAGGAATGTAAACAGTGGTGGAGAAAGACTCTGAAACAATCTGGCACTAATTACATTGGAAATATGTAAAATATCATTATTCTTTATATAATAGCCATCATAATAAAGTACACTGAAAACATTTTCAAGTCTTAGTGTAAAAAAGAGGTATTTCTTTGTCTGATGCAACGCTCAGTATTGTATTTACCTGTTGTGAAAATGTTGATGAACTATTTTGCATCATAAGAACCGTAAGAGAAGGTTACCCATCTACAAGCACTGTACAGTCCAAACTTGTCACTTCTCTATGTGTTTTACTTAAATGAATACAGAGTTGAATTTTGATGAGCTCCACATTTTCCACCCCCAGTGGGCCTGGGATTCTATAAATGAAGTAGTCACAGTGCTTGTTAGGACACTTGTTGTTTAAGGCCAGTATGGAAGACGGGAGTTGCAGAAAGATCCTGAGGCTTTGTTAGATTTGAAGTGGTTACGGAATCTGAGAAATTTGTCCAATTTTGAATGGGTTAACTATGAAAGCTTACAGATTAAAAAAAAAAAGATGCGTAGCTCTTTCTGAGATCACTGAAAGAATATTTTGATTTCCTTAAATTTGGTTTGCTACTTCCTGTGAAGTGTCCATGTGTCCATGTAGAAGCTTAGAAGATATGGGAACTAATACATATCCTTGAACACTGATAGCTGGGTAGCTGTGGAGCCAACCAAGGACTGTTGGTAACAACATTCTGTGAGAAAGGTCTGGATATTTCTGAAGAAGGGGCCATACAGAGGAAGGGCAACACTTTGCTGAGATTAATGTTCTTGTTTGTGTTTATCTTTCCTGAAGATAAGCACAACAGTATACAGCACAAATGCAAGAATGAGGTTGAGAATTGGGCCTGAAATGTTGACCAAAGGCCAACCCAGTCATCAAGACTGGTCATCATTTGGTGGTCATAAAGACCACCAAAGACAGGTAAAGCCCTCCAATCCATTTCCAGAAAGGTCTAGAAGATCAGACTGCCCATGATAGCTAATTGGCATTGAAAGTGAGAAATCGATCTCCAGGGTGGGCATAATTTGCTAATAAAATTTTGTAAGCTCTTGCAGACCCTCTGACATTTTTTGTTCCTTTTGGCCGCAAGTATGTCTGAATCTTGGGCACTCCCTTCCCCCTAAGGGTGGGATGCCATAGTCCATGCTTTGTTTACAGTGTTAGGAGTGGATGATAGTTTTGGCTAAAGCATGAAACTAAGTACTAGGTAGGCTTAGTCTCTGACTCCTGTAGTGTTGAATACATCACTGAACTTTTATGCTCATATTCAAATTTCATACCATGGGCAGCAAACTGGTAATTAATTTCATTCATCACGATGTGTGAAGTAGTTTGGCATACAGAGCTATTGGTTGGGTGGCTAGGAACATGTCTATTCTGCTGCATAAAATGAACTTACACTTTTTTCCAGGTATTGTCAGGTATGGGGAGTTCTACTAACTTTAATAATAAAATGTGTTGTACTGCAAAGATTGTCCTGCTAACTTGGATCATTCATAAAAAATAACAGTGTAAAAAGCAAGGTTCTTTGCTCTGGTAGTATGCTCTTACGAAAGATCTTTTTATGAAAGGCAGAACCTTTTATATGTATTTGTCAAGGAAAGGAATGAGAAATAAATATTAAGGATTCAAAGACTGGATGCACTCAAATAACAAGTAGTGAAGGGATAAAGCATTTCAGAAGTTATTTTGATTCAGTGACTGTGAGGACAAAGATACCTTTTTATTGCTGTGGAATTTTGTGCCTTCCTTGATGAGTTTTGCACACAATTTCAGGTGCAAAAGGGTTTTCTTGTATTAAATATACATGGAATTATTGGACTACAGTAAAAGTAATAAAGTTATTTCCCTGTCACAATATGCTGTGGAGTCTTTAACTCTTATATAAGGTCATAATTTCACTACTGATTCTAGGGATCTGCAGTTCCTAGGTGCAGTGTTCACAGATGTAGTTCTTGAACTAAAACCAAATAATGTTGCCTAAAAACGGTTTCATAAGTATTGAGGGCATTCTAGAAGGACTGTGTGTAGAAACAGAACTCGGATTAAATAATTTGCATCAGAGGTTTATGTGGTTTAGATTGAAAGGGGTTTCCAATTAAAGGTTTTGAATTTCAAGAATGCAGACTTAGAAACTGTAGGGAAATGGTTTGAAATTAGCTGAACCAAAGAGCAAAGGGAATTCTTTGATTCAGAATTAGAAAAAGTGCGTAGGATTTTCATCCCAAGAAAAAGCAGACTACACAAGCAGAATGATTGCAGACCTAATCAGAAGAAAAGGCAGCCAAAGAGAACATTATAAGTTAGCCAAGAACTTGGAAGGAGTGGCAAAAGTGGTTGTTGAAAAAATGAAGAATGTCATAGAGTTCAAAAGTCTTAAATGTGACGAAGTTGCCAGAAGTCAAGCTGAGTTTGACCTTGTAAAGGAAAATAGTCCAAGTAGTAAAAAGATATTCATCCATTAAAAATACAACAAGAAAGGAAGGTGGGTGTTATGCAGTGAGTATGACGTTATGGTCAGAGTTATCACCCCCAGTTTATTGTGGAAATTCATATAGTGAAATGAAGAAGAAACCTACTGGTTCCTAGTGCTTGGGTTTGTATGGGGCTGTGTCAAAGAAGCTGTGTTTTAGAAAATCTTGTAGCAAATATTTCAAAACAAAGACTATCAAAGTAGAGATGGTATTTAACTGCAGAAGAGCAAATTTAATAGCTGTTTTTCAGAAAGTAGAAAAAAGTGGTTCTGGCTGCCTGAAAATTATTATTTTTTTTTTCCCCATAGCAAAGCAACAGAGAACACTTTTTAAAGAATCAAAGACAGAGAGGCAAATGGAAGATGTGTGAATGGATTTATCAGAGGTAGTATATGCCAGACTAAATTAAGATCTGCTTTTGATAAGGTAAAAGACCTTGTTAAAAATTTCAGTAGCTCTGTCTCAGGAAGTTGGAGCACACTAGTGATACTTGCTTTTGATGGAAAGTGGGGAAGCCTTATCATTGCATAGGATTACAGTAAAATGTGGGTGACTGGGAAGGACTTGAGTAGTGGGGATGGATTTATGAGCTAGAACTTCCACAGTAAACTAGCGACTCATTTGTAGGGGATGACAGCTGAGGAGAAAGCCACTCTGGCTTGCTCTGGCATAATGACAGCAGCAACCCATGATGTGATGCAGCTGTGAGGAAGGCAAATGGCATTTTAGATAACATGAAGCAAAATATTTTGGAAGCAGTAGGGAATTATGGGTATCATTTTATAACTTGCCAAGGAGACTTTATCTGGACCGTGTCTGATGGATTCTGCTTAAGGTAAGTGGGTTTGTAGGAAGAGCTGTAGCAACTTGATGCTTTTATGTGTCTTTGTCTTGGTTAACACTGTCATAAAACAGGGGCCTTAAGAAATTTATCTTGCTCATTGAGTGATGCACAAGGCCTGAAAAGGACCATTATTGGATTTCTGCATTCAAAAGAAAAGGCACCTGAAAACTAAGGGGCAGCATGCCACTTTTAAGATGGAATTGAATGTTTTCCATCTAAGATTAAAGAATTTTAATAGCAGGCAGTCTTCCTACATTCCTGATAGACTACAGTGTTGTCTGGTGGTATCTGTTAATTTTTTTAAGTGTTGCAATTACCTTTAGCTCTGTTAAACTTGAAGACTGCAAATAATCTATTAAAAAGAGTACCAGAGATTCCTGTAATTAAATGATACAAAGCAATGGTTGTTATTCTGCAGTGTCGTTTTTTATATAGAAAGTCTTCTATTGGGAGAAGCTAATTTTGCTCAAGTTGCTTATGGGAGTTGATTCAAGAGATCCATCAGATCACTCAGATAGTTCCATACGATAAAGGCAGTGGAAGGTGTGAATGCAGAATTTATCTCCAAGACCTGTTTGCCTTGTGCTATTATGCATAAAGCTTAGTCTTAGACTTCTTAGTTTGTGCACATCTGTAACTTCTGATGTTCCACTCTGCAGTTTCCATCTGCCTTAATATTCCGTGAATAATCTCAAGGGCATAAGATGCTAGTTCACATTGAAAGGATAGCTTTCAGTATTCAGTCTATGCTGCCTGTAGACCTAGGGATTTCCATTTGATAAAATTGCTATATTTCACATTAGTTGTTTGAAAGCAATAAACTATAGAGGCTTTTAAAGTCATGCTGTCAAACTCCTCTCTAATTCATCTAGATCATGACCTTTATGATAAAGCATTAGGATTTTTTTTTTTTATCTAGCTTGTAATCATCTTTACATCTTTATAAGCTTGCAGTCATCTTTAAGATGGATGGTGATATATTTAGGTACTGACATACTCTAGATTCCTTAGATGCATAGAATCTGATGTACCTATTAACTCTGCCTTCTTAAAAGCTCAAAGATATTTTCTCATTAGTGTTGGCTTGAGTGATTGCCCAGTAGATTTCATTGTGCATGGACCGTTTAACTAGAATATTCAAAATATGTTAGTGTTGTATTTTTTTGCAAGGGCAAACCAGAGAGAGCTCATTAATCCAGAGGTTTAGAGCACTCTTGAAAGAAGCTGGTAATTTAGCAGTGTGGCAAAGTGCACTAGCACAAATGAGAATGTTTCAGTATGACATTTGATAGGAAGAGACTAGCAGACCATGTAGCTCTTTATTCCCCTTTGCCCAGCCATTTTCCTCTGAAGTAGTTGCTCAGTTTTATCTTTCTTAATTTAGTAGGTTGGCTAAAAAACGCTTCCTTGATGTTTTGCAAATTTCTTTCATGTTAATATTTAAGTTGAGAGGGAAGGAAATACAATTAAACTGAGAGGCTCTTTTTTTTTTTTCTTCTTTTTTTTTTTTTTTCCATTTTCTCACTTTTTTTGTGTATGGCCAGTGAAAAATTCTCCAAGCTTAACAACTGTAGATCCAGAATAACTGCTGACACTTACTGTAGTTTGATGCTGATACAGTCATTACCAGTAATTCTTGACCATTAAAAAGGGGAAGTTGTGCCTAATCAACCTCATAACCATCTACAAAGGAATGACTGGTTTAATAGGTGAGGGGAGAGCAGTGGCTATTGTCTACATTCCCTTCAGTAAGGCTTTTGACGTAACACATTCATAGGAAAGCTTGTTAAATACGGGCTAGATGAGCAGACAGTGAGGTGGATTGGAAACTAGCTGAACAGAGAGGTGGGAAGCCACAAACGTCATGAAGTTCAACAGGGAGAGGTGCAAAGTCCTGCACCTGGCCCCATGCACCATTGTATTCTGGGTCACCATCCAGAGGGTGGATCCTCTTCAGCTTTGCAGTAGAGGCTCTGAGGCATCAAGTGGAATGTGAGTCAGCCATGTGCTCGTGTAACAAGGATGGCTGATTGTATTCTGGGCTGTGTTAGGGTGAGTGCTGCCCTCAGGTCAAGGGAGGTGATCCCTCCTCAGTACCACTGAGGCCACATGTGGAGTTCTGGGCCCTATTCCAGGCTCCACAGCACAGGAGACTAGAGAAAGTCCAGTGATGGCCCGTTAAGATGATTACAGGTCTGGAGCATCTCTCCTTGTGAGGAAAGGCTGAAAGAACTGGGACTGCTGAGCCTGGAGAAGTGATGGCTCAGTGGTGGTCTTATTAATGTACATAAATACTTGAAGGGAGGGTGCAAAGGAAACAGAGCCAGGCTCTTTCCATTTATGCCCAGTGACAGGGTGGGCACCAGCTGAAACACCGGAGATTCCCTGTGAATATCAGGAGACTTTCCCTGTGAGGGTGACTGAGCACTGACACGGGTTACCAGAGAGGTTATGGATACTCCGTCTTTGGAGATACTCAAAAGCTGTCTGGACACAGTCCTGGGCAAGGAGTGCTGTGCTTGAGCCAGGGGGTTGGACCAGATCACCGTTGTAGGTCCCTTCCAGTTTCAGCCTTCATGTGGTTCTGTTGCTTCATTTACATCAGAGAAAAATTATTTTCCTAGTAGTGAAATTTGGTAAAGGAAGCAGCTAAATTGCATCCGAGATAAATTCTTTTAATTTTATTATTTGTAACATATACTAAGTGACCTCTTGTATTATTTATCAGGTTTTAAGATTGCATGGTTTTGCAATTCCAAAGATGGTGTAGCAGCTCCAGTAGGTTTGATTGTTACAGTTAATATTGTTTAAATCAATACGAGTATTTTAGTATGAGTTCATTGCATAAAGCCTGAATTCTTACTTGGTAATTACAGGTAGTTAACTTTAAGGATTGGTATTAGACTTCTAATGTGTCTTGTTAATGGGAAGCTAGGCCCACCACAGCTAATTGAAACAGCTAAAAAAGGATTTTAAGAGGGGTTTTGGGACATATTTTGTTGTGTACATAAGCAGACCTAACTTTTTAAGTAAGGCAAAAGATTTTAGGGAAATATTTAAACAAATATTATGAGTTTAATATTTATGATGAAGACGAAAAAGTTAAAACTGCCTATACAGAAATGAGACTGTTGAGGAGTAGTGCTCATTTGCAGCAAAGCCCACCAACATTTTGCATGTAGCAGTAGCTGAAGTCTGGATGGTGGTTTCTGGGGTAAGCCTTGATTGGAATGGGAATCTGATTTGAGTGCCCAGTTGAGTCCAAATACTCAAAAGCTGTGGTTTAAACTGATAAATAATATCATCCTGAGCTGTACACCTTAAGTGAAATCTTTGAATTACTTACTTTGTAAAATGTACCAAGTTGCTGATTTTGTCTTGTGTATCTAGTTTATCTCTCCAGTAGTGAAGGAGAGAGGCATTTTGCTGGTCTTCTAAAGCTTAAATCCCAGAAGTGAGACCAACGTGTGTGTCTGGAGATGACCAATAGCCATTTCTGAAACTTGAGAGGGGTTAGTGAGAAGTTTTTTGAACACTACTTTGAAAAAAGGGAATAAAAGATAGCAAATAGCATAAATTGTTTTCACTCCTTTGCTTAAAAGTGGTTCTGTTAAAGCAAACCTCTTGTGCCCATATATGATTTACTTCATTCATTTTATTTTGGTAGTGCGAAGGGTCACTTGTGTCTCTAAGCCCCGAAGAACCACAGTAGTTAATCCGTTCCATTAGGAGCTCCAAGTTTCTGAATTTGAGAGAGCTGGATTTAGCTTAAGAATGCTGTGCTGCTGGAAGCTAAATCCGGCAGTGAGAAGCTCGGGGGCTTGGCGGGGGT